>CAUYUJ010015782.1:855016-930016 GCA_963575745.1 Prorocentrum cordatum | reverse complement strand
CCCACTGAACGCTTCAGGCACACCATACAAGTTCACCTCTTGCAACAGTCTGTCGGGGCCCAGGGAGATGATCCGAAGTTCCAAGAGAGATCTCTATTCGGAATCAAGATCCTGGAACGCAGCTAGACCGAGTCCTTCTCGCCTGAGTCTGTGGTGGTGGGTGCTTTCACCCTGACTCGCATCCCCAGGCAAACAGAATTGGGGGCCTGCTCAGACCCACTGCCTGAGGATGTGAACTCATCACTGATGCTGGTAACCCATTGCTCGGCTGAGGGAGGGTCCTCCACGGCGACCCAGCTTTTAGGCAGCGAACCCCTGGCCCAAAAACATGGCTCCGACTTGGCTTGGGAAATCGACAACTGATCGTTCATGCTGTGAATCGGATGCTCAGACCTGCCACTACATGCCCATACTCAATTGAAGCTCGTTCTATTTTCAGCCTGCCCTCTAGGACGACGAGGGCACGTCAGCGACATCGTCTGCTTGCATCTTGTCTGACGCCTCGTACGGGGCCAGGCTGCACCGGCCTCGGCAGCCAGAAGCAACCCAGCAACAAGTCGTCCTCCTGGTGCTTGCTTCAACTCCGCCAGCAGCTTGCGGAGTGAGTGGTTGCAAATGCCCTGCTCCATGCCTCCGACGTCGTCATGTTTGGATGCTTCTGGCCAGGCCATCGTTCTGGATGGTCCCTCGGAACTCCTCGAAGAATTGCCGTGGGACATTCAATTCGAGGTGGCACGTGATGCTGTACACCTTGAACTCTCAAGCTCCTGGCCGAGCTGGTGTGGACCATGGTGTTGGACTGTGTGGTCGCCAGCATGCTCCTGGCACCTATGAGATGGTCGTGCTCTGTGGACTTCGTATGTGTCGGGA
Source organism: Prorocentrum cordatum (assembly GCA_963575745.1). Taxonomy (NCBI): domain Eukaryota; class Dinophyceae; order Prorocentrales; family Prorocentraceae; genus Prorocentrum; species Prorocentrum cordatum. Next base: position 929,146 of record CAUYUJ010015782.1, on the reverse strand, counting down.
TCTCCGGGCGTCTCTCATGCCAGCAAGTTCGGAGACCGTCGGCCCCCAAGTGTTCTGGATCGCATGTCGGATGCTCGCTCGGCTGAACACGTAGCCAACCACATACGTGTCGTTCCAGCGGGCAACTTGTGCCATGTGTCTCGACCTGGAGCCTTGATGGCCCGCAGAGTAGTCGTGCATCGTCCCATGAGCCGAGCTTCTGATCGGTCTGCGCCAGGCAGTCGATGACCGTACAAGCCCGCTGCTTGAGTCGGCAAGTGGTACCACGGGTTTCGACCTGGTGCCCTGATGGCACGCAGAGTAGGCCCGCCTCGAGGGCCAGGGGGGGGGGCCAGCGCCGGGAGCGAGCCGGAGGAGGAGGAGGAGGAGGAGGAGGAGGAGGAGGAACAGGAGGAGGAGGAGGAGGAGGGGGAGGAGGAGTAGGAGGAGGAGGAGGAGGAGGGGGTTTCGGGCAAGCGACCCTGATCACCAACCATTTCCCAGCCACAGCGAATTCCATGTAAAGTCCTGACCCCAAAATCCTTCCCGACCGCCGCGTTTTCTAGTTCAAATCCTTCCTAACTCCAGAATCAGTCCCAACACCAACATCCGTCCTAACCTTGTGCTTTCTATGCGAAAATTCGCCCAGTCCACATTCCTTCCAACCCAAGGGCTCTCGACAAACAATCTTTACCAACCTAAAAAATCCTCCCAGCCCAAGCGTGCATATTCTTCGGCGACTTGGCACCCATTGCACCTTGGTCGACCGCCGTGCGCTGGCCATGTCGCGACTAGAGCATGCCCGTTAGGAATGCATGTTTACTGTAGCGCTTGCAGCACAGCGACAGCATTGATTGTTCGTCGAACTATTCTGTAGCGGAACATCTGCATAGTACAATGCAGGGAAACTGGAGGGAACGGAGTGGGGCAGCAACCTTTCTGATCACGAAAGCCGGTCGAAGAATGACAGTATAAGATGACAGTTATCAGCGAGAAACATTTCAGGCCGACCAATACATGAACGAAGCCATCAACCGCGTTTCTTCGTTCTGCATTTAAGCCGCCCGTTGTTCGAACAGCGTATAATATTTGAAGGCTTGTGCTGGGCTGTGAAGACATCTGCCTCCCTCGTCAGACTTAGAGTCATGCTTGCTGACCCACTTGGCCTTGTGTCGAACAGGATTGGCAAACCAACTTGAGGGCCGCCTCATGCGCCTGCTTCCGCCACTTGATCATGGATGCTTGCGGGACGTGGATCTCGCATAGCGCGATGTAGTCATACGTTCTGCTGAGGGGCTTGACATACCCTTTGCCTTGTCCCTCCTGCGCGTACTATTCGAAAATGACGTGTAGGTGGACCCGCGAGTAGCTGCACAACCTGGGCCCCGAAGCGGTAGTCAGTTGAGCGGAAGATCGGGACAAATCGGAACCAGAGATTCTGGGAGAGTTCCAGAGAAAAATAGAAGGCCGATTTGTGGAGCGTAGCGCGCGCATTCGCAGAACTTCCCCGAGGAGTGTTCGAGGGTTCGAGGAGCCCAGGTAACACATGGGCGCTCGATTGAATTGTTGAGAGCGGGCAGAAAAACTGGTTTGCACGAGCACTGGGAGCGGGTGCGCGGCTTGCACGGGGGGCACAGTAGGATTGCGTTTCAGGGACTCGGGCGCTGGCCGATGCGTTGATGGGGGCCCGAGAATGCGTCGCGCATAATGCTTCTTGGCGCCATGGAGGCCGCATTTGCGGTTGCAGTGGGGCGGGCGCCCCGCCGCGTGCACTGCGGCGACAGCTCTCTTGGGCGCCCGCCCGCCGCCGTCGACGTAGTGGGCCCAGCTAGTCTCGCGGCTGGCGCGCGGCGGGTCGGCAGCCGCGACGCTGGCGGCCTGAAAGTGCTTCGAAAGTGTTTCTCCCCGAGCCCGGGGCAATCGTACGTTTTCGGTGGCGCGCGCAGCTCGGATAAAACATCGTTTTCTCCGTCGGCGGCCAGTTGGCTGTCGTCGCGCAGAAGTACCGGCGGATGGCGCGGTCCACGCTCAGCGCAGAGAGCGTGTCTATGAGCGTGGGCTCGTCGAGGGGCAGGGGGAAGGACCTCGTGGTCGGGGCCATCTGGGCGCCGCCGCAGGCCGATTTCAGAGAATCTCGGAACCAGAAATCCAGGCGCGCCAAATTTCGCGGGCCGAAAAACTTTCAGAGAGTTTCGGCCAGCTCCGGGGTTCTGGGTTTATGGGAAGGTTTCAGGCGGGGCGGCTAATTCAGAGATTCTCAGAGATTCTCAGAGAACTTCGGACGCGAGAATTTGGCGCGCCCCGGTTTCTGGTTATGTGAATCTCTGAAAAGCGGTTCCTCAGGGTTTACCAGATTTCCAGGCGTCCTATTGTCAGCCAGAGACGAGCGACCGGCTGGCGCCGCGCCCGGTGCTCTTGGAGTTGCGAACTCGGTCCTCGATTCCCTGGGGCCCGCGGGCCCCGGGGCCAATCGCGAGGTTGCCGAGGCCCCCGGGCCGTTGCGCGCGATTGTCTCGGAAACAGGAGTCGGGCATCCATGGTGGACGCCCGCGCGTACGCGCTAGGTGTCCGCGAGATTATTCGGTGGCGGATCTTGCTTGGCGAGGGGACCTTCCAGAGACTTTCCCGGATTTCTCTAGGTTATTTCGGCGCGCTTCGGGGCGCCTGGGGCGGCGGGGGGACGTCGCCGGGCCGCGCGCGGGCCTTTTTTACAATGCCTTCTCGGGCATTATCGCGGCGTTGCGTGGCCGAAGAGGTCACTGAGCAACACGCTTTTTGATATTTACGTGTTTTGCGTTGCGTTGGTTGCGTAACTGGTTTGGCGGTCCGCCTCCTTGGGGCCCCCTTGGGGCCTCAATTTTGTTGCGTTAACGTCGGGTCTTCTGGAGCGAGGCGCGATTGGCGCAGAATTCCCTCAGGCGCGCGCGTGGCCAAATACGCGCCGTGGCCTCATCCGCGCCGGGGCGCATTTCCTCCCTCGCGAAGCCGATGGCGCCCAAGGCGTGGCAGGCCCATTCGGCTGCGCCCCCGGTGATTTGAAAAAACCGAGCATGATTTTTATCCCGGTCAAACTTTGCCCCGATCCTGGCGTCGTCCTAGGTAGATGCACGGGGCGGCGATCCTGTGCGCGTAGTGAGAAGGAACCCGATCCAGTACTCGTCGTACTGGTTACCCCTGTGAGCACTGGCGCGATCGATGGCGCCGACGATGTGGTCAATGATGGTATTCCATGTTGCCGGGTCGCCCAACCGAACTGCTGCGCTGGCAGCCGTCGTAGGAAAATTCCGCCCTTACCGCTGCTGCTGCCGCTGGTGGTGATCCTCTTGCTGTTGGCCTTGTCGATCGCCGTCGCTGGCCGCCTGGAAGCGCGCCGGCGAGAGCTTCTCCGCCTCCGTCTTGATCGCCTCCTCGTCGACCGGGGGGTCCTTGGCCTCCCCCTCCTTCTTCGGCTCGCCACCGTCGCCCTCCTTTTTCGCCAAAGTGTCCCAAGGCTGTTTCCCAGGCCCCTTGCGCTTATTCGTGCACGTGCGCTGGGCGACCTCGTCTCTCATCTTCTTGCACTTCTCCATGAAGAGCTTCCACCCCGAGTCGTTCGCCTCGATGGTGGTCTTGTGTGCGTCGAGCTTCTGCTTCAGGGCCCTGATTAACTGCTTCTCACTATCCTCGCAGTCCCACTGCTCGAAATCCTTGAAGATATCCTCGTTAACAAGATTCTTAAACACGTCTGGCTTGCTGTCGATACCTGCAGCATCAGGAGCTCCTCGAACTCCTTCGGCATTGGCGGGAGCAGCAGTAGCCATACGCTGTTCCGCGTCGGCTTCGGCAAACTCTAAGGCTGCTTCATTTTCTTTGCCTTGTTTCCGAAGGCGGACACGGACAACCTGATCTATGAGTTGAGAATGCTTGCTGGTCTCGTTTTTTTCAGGCGCTATCTGGTTTCTTAAGCTTGCCCGCTGCTGAGACTGAGGCCTGCTCGTTCGTCTGGACGGCGAGGTGATCCTTCTGCTGGAAAGGATCTGGCGGAGCTCAGCATCTTGCACGCATGGACACCAGTGCCTGCTGGAGTAACTCTACGAATCCGTTGACCCTACAGCTGCGCCGTCCACTCCTGTGTGTCCCGCTGCCGTCTTCTTTAAGTTTGTCCACGAAGCGAATTCGATGATCTGGCGTCTTGGACCTTGGGCGGAAAGTCTTGACCTCATGCGTGCAGTGTGTGCAACAGTTCCCTGCTGGAGGACGTCATGGTACTCATAGGTCTCGCAATAACCCCAGGAAGCACTTAAGGACCCCCCCAACCCCCCCACCCCTCATCCGGTGGAAGTATAACGCACCCGGCACCCTGGAAGCGTTCCCTCGGCACCGGAGGAGCCCGCAGAGAGCACTCGGGGCCAAGCCTTGCCTTGCCGAGCCCTGCTTAGCATCCTAGGAGTCTCGTATCCTTGGGATTCCCTAGGCAATCCTTTGCTGGTCCGTAACATGTCCGAGGAAATGCACAGCATATCCAAAGGCATCCCCAACGATTTCTTCTTGCGCGTCGCGCGGCGCGCGACGCGCCACGGAACTTTTGTTTTGATTTGTGCGAGATGCTAAAGATATCGCTCTGCGAAAACGCCCCCCTGGAAATGTCAAATCCTGGTGCGGTGCCAACGATCGCCCCGGGGGGTTCTTAAAGGCTTCCTCGGGTTATGTGCACTGGCTCCTTGGCCGACGATTGCAAGAGAAAGAAGCTTTCCGTGTGAAGTACAGAAGAAGGATCTAAGATGTCGAACTCTCCCTTGCTTTCGTTGATGTGGAGGGGCGGTTCGGTACTGCGCCTCCCACAGCCCTGGGAGGTACAGGGATGGCCACGGACGGCTTTAAGGGGACAGGGGAGGAGGAAGGAACTGGGGAAGGGAGGGAGGGAGCAGGGCTGGAGGCATTCTCCTCATGAGCAGCAGCGCGATCCTCGGCCGCCGCCCCCGCTCGCGCCGCGAATTGGCTGCGCGCCCCGCCGCGCGCCGCGCCCGGCTCTGGCAGGGGGTGACGGGCCTCCCGCCCGGGCGCTGCGAGAGCCATGGGAGCGAAGGGGGGCCTCCTCCTCCTCCTCCTCCTCCTCCTCCTCCTCCTCCTCCTCCTCCTCCTCTCCTCCTCCTCCTCCTCCTCCTCCTCCCTCCTCCTCCTCCTCCTCCCTCCTCCTCCTCCTCCTCCTCCTCCTCCTCCTCCTCCTCCTCCTCCTCCTCCTCCTCCTCCTCCTCCCTGAGATCGCCGAGAGCGAAAAGACTGCGATGACTTGGGGCCATGATACGGTAGGTTTGCGTCGTGTCGACCAGCGGCGACCCCGCCGCCGACGTTCAACGTTGAACGCCGACGGCGGCCCAGAATCGGTCGATGTTGAACGATCGGACGCTGCGGAGACGGCCGATCGTTCAAGGTTGAACGATCCAGCGCGGTGCCGGGAACCAGCGCTGGGGTCGGCACGACACGAACCTGCCGTACATCTGTTTGGCGCTCCGCGCGGATTTCTTGGATCGGCGCATGGGCCCCCCCCCGCGGCTCCGGCGCCGCCCCTGCCGCGATCCGCGCGCCAGGGGGGGGGGGGGTCCAGCGCAGATTCAAGAATTCCGCGCGGAGCGCCATAAGTTTATACTTATGCCGTTTTTTCTTTCTTTGGGGGGGGGGGTTATCGGCGATCGACGTTCGATCGATACCGCTGCTGGGGCCCCCACTTCGGGCGCCAGTTGCAGCAGGGTGTGAGCAGAAACAGCGTGGACTCGTAGGCCAGGAGTTTAGCCGTGTCCCCGCTCCTGGTCTGGCCCCTCTTGGGGTCGGGGTGTGAGCAGGGGTATGGATCAAATTTCGAGTGCCGAGGTCAGCCTAGGCCTTCAGATGGGACGAGATAGGGTGGGTCGGAGGATCGCGCCGCGTCGCCGATGCATCGGCGATGCGGCTCGAGGTGGAGCCCGCTGTTTCTCACGCCAGCGTCGCAGATGCACCGCCGACGTCGCCGATGCATCGTCGATACGTCGTTGATGCATCGGCGATGCGGCGCGATCCTCCGACCCCATCTGCTCGAACCCCATCTGGGCGGCCTCCAGCCAGGGGGCAGCGTCAGGCCCAGAGCGCCGCGCACCCGACTTTTTGCTCAATCTGGGCGGCGTTCCCCGACCTCTGCCTCGGCTGGGGCCGCGGCGGGGGGTGCCAGGTGGTCAGGGAGAGGCTACTCCAGACTTCGCAATAAAAGGTAGGGGGTCTGGACCCTCCAAGACAAGCCGTTTCAGACCACCCCCCGTGGGAGGACCCTCCAAAACATCGTCCCCAGACCCCCCAGGCCCTCCAAGATAGCCTGGAAGAGACCCCCCCCGAAATGAGACCCCCTCCCTTTTATTACGAAGTCTGGAGTACACGCGGATGGCAGGATGGTGACATCTGGCTCAATCTGGCTTTGCAGTGGGTTACAAGTGCCCTTACGTAGCCCAGGGGGGTCGCAGAACCGCGCTGGAACTCGGGCTTGCCCGCGCTTCTTGGCGAGCGCGTCCTGGATCTAGACGGTCCAGTTTTCGTGGGATGTCTGAAGCGGGAGCTCGCGTCAAATTTGAGAGTCGGTCTCGTTTTTGTTCATGATGGCCCCGTCAGGCCAACCCGAGTCCCCCGAACCCGAGTCTTACGTCTCCCCGATAGGGGCCCGATGGCCCACCCCTCCCAGGAGTGTGCGGTTTTCGCTATCGGGGGCCCGCCGATACCAGGTCGATGTCTTCCCCCCCTGAGCCGGTCCCCTGCTCAGGTTCCCCCTCGCCGCGTCGGGTGGGGCTTGGTGTCACAGGTTTTGCCGTAGATAAGTGTGCACGCGAGAAGGCATCCACTGTGCGTGCTGTGTCTCCCGAGGAGCCAGTCAGGACGCATCACGACACGTTCTTGAGCCAGGCACCGTAAGACTCGGTGCAGCCACATCTTGAGAATGTTTTGGCTTCATCGTGCCGGCAAGGCGGGCGAGAGGACGAAGACCAACGGCGGCCCCTGCCCACCGCCATGAAGCCAGCGGGTCCCGAGGGACACGGCTCCTGAGGTGGTTCGCAGTTCCTGGGCTCTCCGGGCTCGGGGGCCCTTCGAGGGCCCCGGGTCCGTCAAAGAAGGGCTCGGGACGAACTGCTGGTCCTGGAAGAAGCCCCAGGTTCCAGGATCCGTGACCCGCGTCTTCGATGCGAACTGAGGCGGAGACAAGTGGTGGCCGTCGTTCATGCGGAAGAGGAGTCGTTGCCCAGTCGCGGTGGGTGTCGTGCACTGGAGACGCACGCCGCCCGCTCAGCATCGACTTCTGTGGGTTTTGGGCGGCATTCGTTGCTGGGCATTGCTTCCATCTTTCCCGTCTGCTTAGGGCGTTCCAGAGGGCGGTCTGTGGGAGATTGTCTGCTGTGCCGCCTCAGGGCTCCTCCACCTCCACCTCATCCGCCAGCTGCGATCGACGGCTGGCCTATGCCCTTCTTCTTCTTCTCTTTGATTGGAGAGGAGAGGAGAGCAGAGGAGAGCAGAGGAGAGGATCGGTTTCTTTGGGCCTCGTTTTTTGTGGTGGTCCCTCCAGTTCCTTTGGAGTTGGTGGATGGTTCCTTGGGGAGACAGTTTTGTTTATCTATGGCGCGTGACGGTCATTACCCGTGCCAGCCTTCCCCCCTCACGGGTAACGGTAGCGATCGCGATCGCAGCGCACCCCCGACCCGACGTGCCCCACCCCGCCAAAACGGTGCTGCCAGAGACTGTTTTTGTTGGGTCCTGGCGATCACCCATGTTATCCGGCTGTTTGCCCCTTTCCTCTCCCCCCCCACCACCAGATAAACCTGGTAATCAAGGACATTCAGACAGGGAAAGGTACCCAAACCGCTACCATTTCCTTGTTTTCCCCCTTTTGGGCCTCCTGGGAGGCCCTCGCCGCCACCGCTGGATTCGGCTCGAAATTCTGGTTAGAGCGCACCCTGGGAGAGGTCCTGGGGAGTAGCGGTAATATGGGTACCTTGTGGCTTGCCCAGAAACAGAAGAAAAGTCGGTCTCTTACCCAAGTCTTCCCCCCCCCCCCCTCTGGCTCCCCCCCGGGTTACGATCGCCACTGGAAGTCGTTTAACGCAGTCTCTGATGGACGTTGGCAGGAGGAGGAGGAAGAGGAGGAGGAGGAGGAGGACCTTCGGCGTATGTCGGGGAGTCGAGCCCTATGCGCTCTCCTGCGGCCCCTCGCCCGCTTTCGGGGGGGGGCCTCCCGCGCTGGGTTGCGCTGTATCCTCGGGGGACCTCGGCTGCCCTTGCGTTGGTGTCATTTCTCGTGCCCCACGCGGGCTCGGAGCGGACTCGACGCGGATCTGGCGTGGATTCGACGCGAATTCGGCCTGGATTCGACGCGGATGCGACGAGCCCGATACGGAGTCGATACGGGCTCGGCGCCGACAGGGGCCCGACGGGCAGGTAGGGTCACCCCGAAGATGCGCAACGCAGGTCGAAGAAGAAGAAGAAGAAGCACCGGCATACACAAGCTTTTGGAGCTCCGCGCGGATTTGTTTGGATCCGCGTTTGACCGACCTCCCTGGCGCTCGGAGCGCGCCAGGGGCAGCGGATGTGGGATAGGGGAACAGGGGAATCAACATCTCCATCGACCCCATCTGGGATAAGTTAACAATGCACTGCCCCTGGCGCTCTCCGCGCGCCAGGGAGGGGGGTCCAGCGCAGATCCAAGGCGTCCGCGCGGAGCTCCGAAAGTTCGTGTTTGAAACCGTCCCTTGTTCCTCTTCTTCCTCTTCCTCCTCATCATCATCATCAACAACCTCAACATCCTCCTCTCCATCCTCATCCTCATCACCATTATATACCATCACCATCACCATCCTCATCCTCATCATCATCAACACCACCATCACCAGCACCATCACCATCACTATCATTACCATCACCATCACCATGCTGATGATGATCATCATCATCATCAGCAGCATCAGCATCAACATCAGCATCAGCATCATCATCATCATCATCAGCAGCATCAGCAGCATCCGCATCATCATCACCATCAACGCCATCATTATCATCAGCAGCAGCATCATCAGCATCATCATCACCATCAGCATCACAATCTATCCTATCATCATCATCATCATCATCATCATCATCATCATCATCATCATCATCATCATCATCATCATCATCATCATCTCCATCATCTGCGTCATCATCTTCCTCCCCCCCTCCTTCTCTTACGTTCTCACGTCCTTCTCCTCATTTCCTCCTCCTCCTCCTCCTCCTTGTGTGCCCTCCTCCTCCCCGCAGGGCGCAGGCCGATTCCAGCGGCGCACCCGCCAGGCCCCGTGCGGGGGGCAAGGATTCGGCATCCCCCCTGGCCGCCGCCAGGTAGGGGTCTGCCGGCGGCGCTGCGGTGCCCCGGACGGGCCAGGAGAGAAGAGAGGAGGAGGGGCAGCAGGAGAAGGCGGAGGAGGAGGAGGAGGAGGAGGAGGAGGAGGAGGAGTAGAAGGAGGAGGAGGACGAGACATGAGGAGGAGGAGGCAGAGGAGGAGGAGGCGGAGGAGGAGGATGAGGAGGAGGAGGACAACGCCGATGACCCGTCGTGTAACTGAGGAACAGGAGCATGGGCCACCATTGGGTACGAGGCCCCAAACGAGTCGCTTGCCGATCTTGGGGTGTTTGCCAGCACGAATCGCAGCGATATTACAGTGGGGGCCCATGCCAAGAAACTCCCTGCTTGCCTCCGGGGGTCGCCTTGGGTTTCTTTGGTTTCGATGGTTTTGATACGGAAAGCGCGACGCTCCCACCCCAACAATCAATGGGCGTCTTTGGGTCTCAGGTTGGGTTTCTTGTGGAAGGTTTTTCTTGTGGTCGGGCCCCTACTGTATACCGCTGTCGAGACCTAGGTGGCGTGTCCTCAGCTGGACGCTTGCAGTCAAAGTCGAGGTTACATTTGGGAGCCTGAGCGGACGCTTGATAGGAGCCGCACAGGGTGCACACCAGTGCACCTCCCTGGATCACCAAAACCTGGTGCCCGCGGAGCTCCACAAGAGCCTCGGGAAGAGGGCCCGTCGATTCGCCAAGAGCGGAATCCCTACTCGAGCAAGCACCAGAGTCAACGCCGTCAGCCCACTGTAAGGCCGTACAGACAGCATCAGACTGCATGCTAGGAGCCTTCTGTAGGTCCTGGCCCCTGGCCGCCATCAACTTCTGCCGAGCCGTGGGGCTGCAGGGTCGAGTAAGCAACTTGGCCAGACTGTCAGGGGTCCTGGCCACACGCAAACAAAGCTTGCACTGCATAGACTTGGCTTCCCCCCACGCCCCGATCCTCCGCACCATTTCGTACTGAGCGAGGTCCAACTTAGGGGCCGAACACGTACGGGGTCTGTACGTGCTGGCGGGGCGGTCCGCCTCGCTGTCACTATAGACTATGTGCAATCCTCGCAGCCGCCCAGCCGTGGAACCTGGCCTTCATCTTAGCCTCCGACATGTGGTACTCATAATTCTTAACAGTCGTTTCTGGACAGGCATGCTCCATCGCACCCCTTTGCGCAAACCAATCAGCCCAGCAATTGTCAAGGTAGAACTCGAGCAGGTGGGGTGGTCCGATGGCCTTATCCAGAGACATGTGCGCTGGACTCCCACACAAATGTGGAGATCGTGTTTCGCCGACTGTCGCGACAACCTCCATCCATATATCAACATACGTCGCCTGTGCGTCAGCTTGGTCTTGGTGCCAGGCAGCGCCTTCCTGACAAACAGAGTAAGCCGGCGACCACCAACGTCACCATTGGGAGGTCTCGAGGAGCCTGCAGCAGAGCAGTACGCTCAAGGAGGAGGAGGAGGAGGAGGATGAGGAGGAGGAGGAGGAGGAGGAGAGGAAGAGGAAGAGGGGGGGAAGGAGAAGGAGGACGAGGAGGATGAGGAGGAGGAGGAGGAGGAGGAGGAGGAGGAGGAGGAGGAGGAGGGGTGGGGAGGAGGGGGAGGCGGGGAGGAGGAGGAGGAGGAGGAGGAGGAGGAGGAGGAGGAGGAGGAGGAGGAGGAGGAGGAGGAGGAGGAGGAGGAGGAGGAGGAGGAGGGGGCGGGGGTGGAGGAGGGCAGGGGGAGGAGGAGGAGGGGGAGGGGGAGGAGGATGAGGAGGAGCGGGAGGAGGAGGAGGAGGAGGAGTAGGAGGAGGAGGCGGAGGAGGAGTAGGGGGGAGGAGGAGAGGGAGGGGGCGGAGGAGGAGGAGGAGACGGAGGAGGAGGAGGAGGACGAGGAAGAGGAGGAGGAGGAGGAGGAGGAGGAGGAGGAGGATTAGAGAGGAGGGCCAGTGTAAACCCTAGAATGACCAGCGCTATTGCAATACGCGCTCCCTCCAAGGTCCGTCTTCATAGGCCCCTTCAAGCATCCATTTTCATTGAGGGAAGTGCCCCGTTGAAAGACAGTCGGTTGAACACCTGACCTGTCCCAGAATATCATTATTGGGAGGTCAACGCGCGAATTTCCGTTACGCTTGCGCCTCGACGATTTTGAATCGTGCCAGAATTGTCTTCCAGAGACGGCAATTCCGCGAGTCCACATAATTGTTATTTGTTGTGCCCTGATAGTTCGTCGCAGTGCCAACACACCATATCTGGGACGTTCACCGTCAGACACCACGGCATTGCTGTAAACTCGTAGCACGACTGCGCGCGGCGCTCAGACGAGCACGACAGTCGTAAAGCTCTTGCGAGCTCTTACGACGAAGGTGCGCGGTGCTAAGGTGATGCTTCCTTCTCTTCCTCATCCTACCTCTTGCCACTTCCCCGCCTAAGGCTCGTAGGCAATGAGGACGGCTCAGGGGCGAAAGGCCTGGCCCGCCCTGCCGACAGGGGGAGAGTTACATTTCGAGGGGGGAGAGGTGGAGGAGCAGAAGGGGGGCGGAGGAGGAAGGGAATCGGGCGGAGGAGGGGGAAGCGGAGGAGGATGAGGAGGAGGAGGGGGAGGATGAGGAGGAGGAGGAGGAGGAGGAGGGAGGAGGAGGAGGAGGAGGAGGAGGAGGAGGAGGAGGAGGAGGAGGAGGAGGATGGAGGAGGGAGGAGAGGGAGGAGGCGGAGGAGGAGGAGGAGGATGAGGAGGAGGAGCGGGATGCGGGAGGAGAGGGAGGAGGGGAAGCAGGAGGAGGACGAGGAGGAAGAGGAGGAGGAGGAGGAGGAGGAGGAGGAGAGGAGGAGGAGAGTGAGGCGGAGGAGGAGGAGGAAGAGGAGGAGGAGGAGAGTGATGAGGGGAGGAGGAGGAGGAGGAGGAGGAAGACGAGGGTGGAGGAGGAGGAAGACGAGGGGTCATGAGGAGGAGGATGGAAGAGGAGAAAGACGAGGTGGAGGAGGAGGAGGAGGAGGAGGAGGAGGAGGAGGAGGAGGAGGAGGGGAGGAGGAGAGGAGGAGGAGGGAGGAGGAGGAGGAGGAGGCGATGAGGAGGAAACGGATGAGGAGAGGGGGGGAGGAAGAGGAGGAGGAGGAAGAGGAGGAAGAGGAGGACGACGACGAAGGAGACTATGCAGAAGACGAAACAGACGACGATTATCAAGAGGCGGCGGAGGAGGAGGCGGAGGAGGAGAATGAGGAGGCGGAGGGGGAGGAGGATGTTGATGTTGAGGATTAAGATATTGATGGTGATGAGGATGAGGATGATGATGATGATGATGATGATGATGATGATGATGATGATGATGCTGTTGATGATGATGATTATGATGATGATGGTGATGACGATGGTGATCCTTATGATGATGATGCTGCTGCCGCTGATGCTGATGATGAGGATGAGGATGAGGATGCGGATGAGGATGGGGATGGGGATGATGATAATGCTAATGATGATGATGAGGATGCTGATGATGATGCTGATGCTGATGATGATGATGATGCTGAGCATGATGACGATGATGATGATGATGCTGATGATGATGATGATGATGATGATGGTGATGGTGATGGTGATGGTGATGCTGGCGCTGCTGATGCTGATGACGATGACGATGTCGATGATGATGCTGACGCTGATGATGCTGATGATGCTGATGATGACGATGACGATGACGATGACGATGATGACGATGAGGCTGATCATCATAGTGATGGCGATGGTGATGGTGGTGGTGGTGATGATGATGATGATGATGATGCTGATGCTGATGATGAAGGTGGTGATTGGGAGGAGGCGGAGGATGAATATGAGACGGAGAGAGACAAGGAGGAGGAGGGGGGGAAAGGGGGAGGGGGAGGAGGGGGAGGGATGAGGAGGAGGAGGAGGCGGAGCAGAAGGAGGAGGAGAAGGATAATGAGGAGGACGGGGAGGAAGGACGACGATTCGGAGGAGGAGGAGTATGCGTTTGAGGATGGGGATGCTTCTGGTGCTGATGATGGTGATCATGATGATGATGATGCTGATCGATGATGCTGATGATGCTGCCGATGAAGCTGCTGATGATGATAGTGATGACGCTGTTGATTATGATGATGATGCCGATGATGTTGACGCTGGTAATGGCGATGCTGATGACGCTGCTGATGCTGCTGATGCCGATGATGGTGCTGCTGATGATCATGATGATTCCGACGACCAAGAGGATGAGCATGCTGCTGATGATGATGATGATGATGGCGATGATGATGATGATGATGGTGCTGATGCTGATGCTGATGCTGCTACTGCTGCTGCAGACGAATGACGCTGCTGATGATGACCATTATGGTAATGAATACGATGATGATGATGATGATGATGATGATGATGATGATGATGATGATGATGATGATGATGATGATGATGATGATGATGACGATGCTAATGATGATGATTATGATGATCCTGCTGATGATGACGATTCGCGTGTTTATGATGATGACGGCGCTGATGATAATCATTTTGGCGGCGATGGTGATGCTGATGCTGATGATTGTGATGATGTTGATGTTGGATTATGATGAGGTTGATGCTGATGATGATGGTGATGCTGATGGTCATGCGTCTGCTGATGATGATGACGATGATGATGCTGCTGATGATGATGAGGATGATGATAATGGTGATGCTGATGATGATACTGACCATGATGATTGTGCTGCTGATGCTGATGATGTTGCTGATGAAGAAGATGACGAATATCATGATGATGTTGATGCTGATGCTGATGATGACGATAATGTTGCTGATGATGAGGAGGAGGAATAGGAGGAGGAGGAGGAGGAGGAGGAGGATTGCTTAAGGATTGCCCCGACATTGTCTGGAGTGGCCGCCCTTCCAGAATTCTAGAGAACTCGTTTGCTCATCTTAGTCGTGGTTCCGCTCCAGCACACTTACACTTTAGCCGGGCTTCTTATGTGCGCCGACCCCGGCTATGCCCGACACCTGCAGTTGTTGAAACGCAGTATGGGTCATAGGATGCCAGGGACTGGGTCCAATGAGCGACGCGCAATCCCCTGGCCATTAGCACCTGTTGTTGGCGCTTTGGGGCGGGGGGGGGGGCAGGACACATTGAACAAAGCCAATTGTGCAAAACATTGGTGACCGAGACTGTGTTGACCGTGCTGAGACACACAATGCACGTCCACCGAGTCCCATCACTCATAAGGAAGTGTGAGGGGTGGTCCTGGGCGCGGGCAGAGGCGGTTGGCCTTGCCCTACGCTCGGCCCGCGCCACTTCGCGCAGCGTCGATGGTCTCTCCTCCACCTCGAATGCGCACAGGGAGGCTCTGGCAATCCTGAACCTCACACGTGCCAACACCGAGTTTGGCCACTCATGCCATGCGAGCTGGGCTGGCGGGAGCTGGGCTGGCAGGAGGGTGCGGGAAGCAGCGGCAGCAGGTGTGAGATAATGTGCGATCGCCTCACAACCCAGGCCCGACTCCTCTTGGGTCATGTTTCTGCTCGCAACTTTCACACAAGCTGATCCCGGGCCACGCCCGCTCAGTTTTGTGCCGAGGGTAGCCCACATCTCTCCATTCACACCCGCCTGCTGGTCTCAAATGGCGGCCGCGGGCCTACCCACGAAACACATTTTCTTTGTCGGTCCAATACGCCAGCTCTCCTAATCTGTTGTGTAACAAAGATACCAGACTCATCATGTTTCGTCGATTATGTGTTAGGCGCGGGTGAGCAATGGGCCCGGATTCCCCCCTCTCAAGACATGTTGCTCAACTGCGCCCTCCAGCAATCAACATGTCCAGCCTCAACGGCGGTAGCTCGCGTCAGCGGCCTCGGGGCCGCCGCTGCCGTTTCCACTGGCGAAATGCAAACATGTGGATGATGCTGATGATGATGATGATGTTGTTGTTGCTTTTGGTAAGGATGAGGATGATGTTGATGATGCTCAAGATGATGACGATGATGCTGCAGCTGCTGATGATGACGATAAAGGAGATGATGCTGCTGATGGAGAAAATGGCGCTGCTGCTGATGATAATGATGATGATGCGCTGCTTCTGCTGCTGATGAGGAGGCGGAGGAGGTGGAAGAGGAGGAGTTGAAGGAGGAGGCGGATTATGATATTGATGTTGCTGGTGATGATGATGATGGTGATGATGCTGATGATGATGTTGTTACTGCTGGTAAGGATGATGTTGCTGATTATGCCGGTGATGATGACGATGCTGCTGCAGGTGATTCTGAAAAATATGATGATGTTGCTGATGATGATGCGCTGCTTATGCTGCTGCTGCTGATGATGATGATGAGGAGGAGGCGGAAGAGGCGAAGGAGGAGGAGTTGAAGGAGGATGCAGATGATGGTGATAATGATGCTGATGATGCTGATGATGATGATGACCATGTTGCTGATGATGATGATGCTGAGGCTGATGATGCTGACGATGATGACAATGATGCTGACGATGATGATGATGATGATGATGATGAGGAGGAGGAGGAGGAGGAGGAGCAACGAGAAGAGAAGCAAGGACAGGAGGACGAGGCTGAGGCTGATGCTGATGATGCTGCTGATGCTGATGATGATGATGATAATGATGATGATGATGATGAGGAGGAGGAGGAGGAGGAGGAGGAGGAGCAACGAGAAGAGACGAAAGGACAGGAGGAGGAGGAGGAGGATTAGTTGGAGGAGAGTAAGGACGAGGGGGTGGAGCAGTCCGTCGCGCCGCTGCGCCACGCGGCGACTCTGCGGGAGGCGCCGCTCCCTCGGCGGGCGGCGGCGGGGCGGAGCCCACGGCCGCAGTGGAAGAGGCGGCCGACGCCGTCGTCGCTGCTGCCGTCGCCGCCGCCGCCGCCGCCCCCGTCGTCGTCCTCGTCGCCGCCGTCGTCGCCGCCGTCGCCGCCGCCGCCGCCGTCGTCGTCCTCGTCGTCGTCGCCGCCGCCGCCGCCGCCGCCCCCGTCGTCCTCGTCGTCGTCGTCGCCGCCGCCGCCGCCGCCGTCGTCGTCGTCGTCGTCGTCGGCGTCGTCGTCCTCTCCAGCGTCCTGGTCCTCGTCGGGGCCGCAGCATAGGCTCTCGTCCTTTGTGCCTCGTGCCGCGTCCTCCACGCCTCTCCTCTCCCTCCCCCTCCCCTCTCTCCCCCCCCTCTCGCTTCTCCCCTCCCCTCACCTCCCCTCCCCTTCCCTCCTTCCCCCCTCTCGCTTCTCCTCGCTCCTCATCCCCTCCCTCCCCTCCTCCCTCCCATTTCGCTCCTCCTCGCTCATCACCCTCTCCTTCCCTCCCTCTCTCCCTCTCATCTTCCGTCCTCCACGCCCTCCCCTCGTACTCCCTCCTTCCCTCCCTCCTCCCTGCCCCCCCCCCCCCTTGCCCTCCTGACCCGCTGCGCTCCCCCCCCCGCTTCCTCGCCGCGCGCGGCCCCGTTGACCGCGTCCTTCCTGCGCCCCTCGATCCTCGCTGCCCCCCCTCGCTCCTCGACCCTCCTCGCTCCTCGACCCTCCTCGATCCTCGATCCTCGATCCTCGATCCTCCTCGCTCCTCGACCCTCCTCGACCCTCGCGCCCCGTCGGGCCCTCGCGACCCTGGCGCGCCCTTTCGGGCCCTCGCTCCTCGACCCCCGCCCCCCCCCCCCCGCCCCCTGGGGAGCCCCGCCCCCCCCCCCCCCCGCCGCGGAGAGGTGGCGCTGCCCGACGGCGCCCGCCTGCCGTGCGAGGCGCTGGGCGACGCGGGAGCTCCGCGCCTGGCGCGGGGCCCGGGCGGCGCCGCCGCCGCCGCCGGCGGCGCCGCCGCCGCGGCTCTGGGAGGGGGCCCAAGTTTCGAGTTTCGAGGCTCGGTGCGGTCGGAACGGGTGCCGCCGCCGCCGGCGCGGCTCTGGGAGGGGGGCGAAGTTTCGAGTTTCGAGGCTCGGTGCGGTCGGAGCGGGTCCGGGAAGAATGGCTACCCGGGCCTCCTGCCCTGGCACGTCGAGTAAGGGATTGGCCGTTTTCGGTTCGCGAGAGGGCGTCGCGGCCGTCCTGTTGGCGGGTCCAGGTCCGTCGGTTCCTGTCCCAGGCCGTTTTCACTAAGGGGAGGTCTACTAGAGGGAGGCTTGTCCACCGCCGATAGATGTGTCGGAGTAGATGGGGTCGGAGGATCGTGCCGCATCGCAGATGCATCGGCGATGCATCGGCGATGCATCGGCGACGCGGCTCGATGTGGGGCCCAAGTTTCTCCATGCCGACGGCGCCGATGCATCGCCGACGTCGCCAGTGCATGGCCGATGCATCGCCGATGCATCGGCCATGCATCGTTGATGTATCGGCGATGCGGCGAGATCGTCCGGCCCCATCTATTCGGTCCGGAAAGCAGGGGTACGGAGGCCGACAACAGTTCTTGTCCCCTTGGAGCAGGACTTGCTGTCGGTGTTCCAGCGGTCGTCGTCGTCCATGTGTGACAGAAGGCCGCATGCCCAGCAGCGGGCGCTGTCGGTTGTGGATGAAGTGTGTTGGTGGGCATCGTGCCTGGTTTCTCCGCACCCCGTACGGGCGTCCAAAAGCGCGTCTCCGGGATGTGGAGGGTAGTTTCGAGTTCCGAGGTTTCCTGAGGTCCGGGCGTTGCAACTTTCTTGCAGCGGTAAGTTTCGCGCGGTCTCGATCCCTAGGGCCATCACAGATCGATCCGATTCGACACACGACGCAAAACGACGGGATCTTTGGGCGCTCCGGTCGTGATTTTCCATGAGGTTGATTCTTTTGTCGCAGCGCCGCGTTAGGGTCCGAGGTGTTCAGATGTTTTTCGTCGATTCTCGGCGATCTTCTCGCCTCGGGGTACCTTCCAGGGGCTGCGCCTCGTCAAGGGCCCTCCGGGGATGCCCAGATCGCCCCGGACGCACAGTAGAGGCCCGAGTTGTGACCTGAGAGCCGCCAGGGTTGCCAGGTGCAGCGGGGTTAGGACGAGGATCAAATCCGTTCCAAGGCCGCGACGTCCGAGACATCCTCCAGAGCCGCCGGATCTCAGAGGTTCTCGGTGTATCCTAGCCTGATGTTATCCTCGTCCCGGCTTGGTCTTCTCCGGGGGCCCTCGAGATGTTCTGATGTTGTTGCAGTTTCGCTCTGATGTCCTTGCAGTTTCGCCCTGGTGCCGAATCTGTTTCGTTTTCGTTTCAGTTTGTGTCTTTCTCGATTTACGGTCTTTTCCTGTTTCGTTCTGACTTCGTATCGATTCCTGTCACGTGTTTGTCCCATAAAGAATCCTAGAGCGAACATGGAAAGACATTGAAACGAGATCAAGAGTGTGTGCATCATGGATGGGTCCTGTGACCTTCTACCTCACGCCGCCGTCGCCGTCGCCGTCTCCGTTGTCGTCGTCGTCGTCGTTACAGTTGTCGTCGTAGTCTGTCGCCCGTCGCCTTCGCCGTCGCTGCCGCGCGCCGTAAAAGAGAGGGATTGAGAAGGGGTTGGAAAAGCGGGGTGGGGAGGGGGGAGTACTGTACTGCTTGCTGATGGAGGAGGAGGAGGAGGAGGAGGAGGGGAGGAAGAGGAGGATGGAAAGAGCAGGAGGGGAAGAGGGGAGGAGGAAGAGGGGGGGGGACGTTGGACGAGGGGGAGAGCAGGAGGGGAAGAACAGGATAGGGAAGAGCAGGCGGGGAAGGTGGACTGGGGAAGGGCAGGAAGGGGCGGCGGAGGAGGGGGTGGGGCGGGGGGCAGTGGAGGCTCTGCAGCTCTTTGCGACCTTTTGGGCCCCTTTGGCTGCCCAAGTGGCCCTCGTCGCCGCCATGACGTGATCCGCCGCGGAGTTCAGGTCAGATCGCACTCCATGAGAGGGACCCAGGTCACGTAGGCTTTGTCACAAAGCCCACGTAGGCGGAGTCCAGCTCACACGAAGCCTTCGTGTAAGCTGGAGGACGGGGAGGACGAGGAGGAAGGAGGAGAAGAGACGAGACAAAGGAACACGCAGTGTGTGTGTGTGCAGTAGAAGGAATGGGGGACGTGTAGGAGGAGGAGGAGGAGGAGGAGGAGGAGAAGGAGGAGGAGGGGGAGGAACAGGACGATGAGGGAGGATGAGGAGGGAGGAGGATGCGCAGGAGGAGGAGCAGGACCAGGAGGAGGAGGGGGAGGATAAGGAGGGGGCGGGAGGAGGATATGCAGGAGGAGAAGGAAGAGGAGGAGGAGGAGGAGGAGGAGGAGGACAAGCAAGAGTAGGAGGAGGAAGAGCAGGACGAGGATGAAGAGGAGGAGCATAAGGAGGAGGTGGAGGAGGAGGATGGGGAGGAGGAGGCGGAGAAGGAAGGGGGTTGTGGCCAGGCCGAGCGTGGGCTCGGGCATGCGGTGGCGGAAGCGGCACGGACGTCGTGTTGCCCCCGGCTGTTGCTCGAGCCAGATTTCCTTGGCAGGCGCCAGCAAGAGGCCAAATAAGGATTGCGAAGTGTGACGGTGTGGCTGCGGGACGCCCCCGTAGAGCCGTATAGCCGCCTGGTCCGCCAAGGCCGTGGGCGGTGAGGACCCGACGACCACGAGGTGGATGCTGGGGATGAGGAGGAGGAGGGGGAGGATGAGGTGGAGGTGGCTCAGGATGAGGTGAAGGAGGAGGAAGATGACGAGGAGGAGGACGAGGTATAGGAGGAGGGGAGGAGGAGGAGGAGGAGGAGGAGGAGGAGGAGGAGGGAGGAGGAGGAGAGGAGAGGAGGAGGAGGAAAGGGAGGAGGAGGAGGAGGACGAGCAGCAGGCCCCTCCTCCCCCATTCGCCTCCCTGCTGCCTCACTGGGGCGGCGGAGCGAGCGACCCGAGGTCTGGGGCCACGGCCTGGGCGCCGCGCCCACCTCCCGCCGCCGGCTTCCCGCCCGCCCGCCGCCTCCGCCGGCCGCTGCCGCCGCCGTTGCTCGGACGAGCGGGAGGTCGGTACGGTATCAGAGCCCCGAATCATCAGGGGTAACTCGGGTCAGGGATAACTCGGGTTCGTTTTTCGGGAATCCGAACCCGAGTTACCCCGGACCCGAGTTACCCCGGATAACTCGGGCGTCCAGAGCCCCGAATCATCAGGGGTAACTCGGGTCAGGGCTAACTCGGGTTCCTTTTTCGGGAATCCGAACCCGAGTTACCCCGGACCCGAGTTACCCCGGATAACTCGGGCGCCCAAGGTTTGCGTCGTGTCGACCAGCGGCGACCCCAGCGCGGGCGTTCAAGGTTGAGCGCCGCCGGCGACCCAGAATCGATCGACGTTGAACGATCGGACGTTGCGGCAGCGGCCGATCGTTCAAGGTTGAACGATCCCTGCGGTGTGGGGAACCAACGCCAGGGTCGACACGGCACGGACCTGCAGTACGATCTTCGCAATGATGTCTCGCCTCCGTCCGTCCTGTGCCTCCAGCGCACCAGCCGCATCTCCCACATCGGCCTGCTGTGGTCAGAGGGGCGTGTCCACGTTCAGGGGGGGAGGTAGCGGATATCATCTGGGTTGGAGGGGACAGGGCGGGGTGGACTTACTTGCTGGCCGTGGTGGAGGCACGCTCTCTCTTTGCTACCATTCCGGCCCCTTCGCTTGCGACGAGGCAGGCGGGCGACAGCCGCCTGCTCTCACTGATGTTTCAAGCCGGGGCTTTGCGGCATGCCTAAGAAGAGATCGGTACGATCGAAGTTGGTACGGAAAGAAAGGGTAAGACAACCGAGAGCAGTCCTGGTCATTTTGACCAGGACTCGTTGTAGGTGTCTCCGCAGACGTTGTCCATTTGAGACAGACGGCGGGCTGCCCAACAGCGGCCGCTGTCGGTGTGGGGCAACATTTAATGTTGGGTATCGCGCCCATGTCTTCCGTACCATTTCCAGCGCCCAAAGGCCCAAGGAGACTTTCGGTTTGGGCCTCCCATCGGGGAATGCACAATGACACAAACATGAACTTTTGGAGGTCCGCGCAGATTTCTCGGATCGGCGCTGGATTCCCGGCCTTTGGCCTATCCCTCCACCGTGCCTGAGATGTGGGTCGTAGGCTTCTTGGATGTTCGTGGAAGGATTTCGGGGTCCTGTTTGAGGCAGTTTTGAGGTCTCTTGGGGGCTGTTTTTGGTGCCTCTTCAGGCGTCTTGGGGGCCTCCTGGGTACCTCTTGAGGCCTCCTAGGGGCATCTTCGGGCGGAAAGCTTAAATTTGCTGTTCGGGCTCCACCTCTTTGGTCCAGCTTGAGGTCGTGTTTGGGCTCTCTTGGGCCGTTCGGGGCTCCTCATGCGCCGTCTTGGGTCCCTTTTGGGGGCGATCTTGGGGGTTTCTTGAGCCGTTTGGAACGCAGTGAAGCCGAAAAGTCGTAGATGCGTTTCCCCGGGGCAATTTGACGTGTTTTGCCTCTTGGGGCCTCTTCGGAGGCCTCTTGGGCCTCTCCGGGGGGGCACCTCTTCAGCCGCCTTCAGGCCATTTTGGGCGTCTTGGTTCGATCGTTCGGCAATTCGCGGCCCTCTTGGATCGTCTTGGGGACCTCTTGGGGTTCTCTTGGCCCGCGTCGTTGGGTCCTTGAGGCTCCGAACAATTCATGCGACAAGACGCGACAAGCCGCGGGAGATTTGGCAATTTGGGCTCTGGGCCCCTGGATTGAGGACTGGGGCTTCAGGGACGAGGCCGAGGGCCTGAGCACATTGAAGCGAACGCTTGCTGTCGCTACTGGCAGACCCCCCCTCCCAGTTCGAACCAGTGGGGGGGGTAACACAATCGCAAATTCCGAACCCGTGGGCGGGGACGGATCCCCCTCCCATTTCGAACCGGCAGGGGGGGAGGGGGCAGGGGTTTGGAGCCTCCCGCCCCCTGGGCGTTCGGACCAGGGCGGGGGGAGCCCCCCCCACCCCCTGGTTCGAAGCCAGGATGGGGCCAGGCGACGACGACGACGACGGCGTTGACGACGACGACGACGACGACGTTGACGACGACTACGACGATTGAGCGTCAGTGGGTGTTGTCAAAGTTGAAGGAATGCGTGGAATGTGGACCTGGCACTGAGATGATTATGTCGAGCTGCTTCCAGACCATCGTAGGATCATAGGGATGTTAGACCGAGCAGTCGTAGGATTATATTGTAGCCCGATCTGGCTCCAATCCATACAGAGATTCTGTTACCATTGGAGCGAGCCTTGGTTTGATTCCTGTAGAGCTGAATATAGCCTCAGCAGCAGGGTTCGATTAGAGCCAGATCGAGCGCACTGTTGGATTCCATTCGAGGTGGCTCCAACCGTAGTTGGATGCTATCAGAGCTGCGTCCGCCTTTCGTATGCTTTTTTGAGTATGATCGAGTCCCAGAAACATTCTAGTACAGCTGGATCCAACGTTAGTGACACGATTGCATTAGTGCTGGATCGAGCCATTTGGATCCTGCCCTAGTAAGATTTGAGTAAGATCGGAGAGAGCCTTTGAAGGGGTCTATATGGGCTGGATCCATCCCTCCTGGATTCCATGAAAAGGGTAGATCCCAGCCTGGCAGCAGCCCTCTTCTAGAGCTGAATGGAGCCCTCGGCGTCGTCGTCGTCGGCGTCAGCCTCGTCGTCGTCGCCGTCGTCGAGTTGTATTCAATGTCTTACCCGCCTGACCCACATCGCTGGCGTCTTTTCACAGAATGCAGTTCGCATGTTGTGTTTCACCAGCCTTTCTGACTGGACCCCCGCTCGTCATCGTCGGCGTTGACGGCGTCGCTGTCGTCGTCGTCCTGGTCGCCGTCGCCCCCGTCGTCGTCGTCGTCGTCGTCGTCGTCGTCGTCGTCGTCGTCGTCGTCGTCGTTGTCGTCGTCATCGGCGTCGTCGATGCCCTCGGGAGCAGCCCCCGCCCCCCTCACAACCTTCCGTTCCGGTTCGAAGTCCGGTTCGAGTTCCAGGAATGCGGAGTGCCGATCCCCCCCCCTCCGGGTCGAACCAGGGGGGATTTTTTATTATCCCCAGTTTCCCGGAGGGGGCGGGGGGATGTTTTTGCAGCCGGGCGACAGTAGATCGCCTTCCCTCGCACATTCCATATCGTCCCTCCAGGCACGGTGGCGGATTATTTTTCCAGGGAATGTAGGATGCAGCTCTTGGGAGGTTAGTTTGATTTAGAGCAGGCGCTGGTAATTATATCTCTGCTCGGAAGTAGGCCCGATCTGGCCGAATCCAGTCTCATCCGGTTGATCCGGCTGAATCCCGCTTCAATTCAGCCTAATCTAATTCAATTTCTTTTTGAATTTGGCTTATTTGCTTTTTAACCGTTTTGACGAAGTCCTCCCAGGATTGGCCCCCCAAGGTTAAAAGGCTGCTGGCCTCTATTCGAAACCCGCTGCACGTATCCCACACACCCATGACCCATTACATATAGAACTCAACGTGTCGAGGATGTCAGTGCGATGCGTCATGCGCAGTGCTTACGCATAACCTCAACCCGATGCGATGTCGCGGCGACGCGGCATGGGATCGAAGCGACCAGTGGGTAGCCCTCCACAGCAGGTTGCCGACGCATTGGCGATGTGCTGCGCAGCTTCGCGCGTTGCCTAGGGGGCCATGGGGTACTCCACCTCCTGCGCCTCTTGCGTCCGTATCCACTTGGGCTCTGGGCGGGCTGCTCGCGCAACCCCGGCAAAACGCTACTCTTTGGTTCACGCCGCCAAGCGCAGGCCGTAGTTTGGCATCGATTGGTACCTCTTGGAAGCGAGGGTGGTCAAAAGCGAGGTAGGTTTGTTTCCCCCCTATGAATGGGAATCCGAGTTTTTTTTTTTGCAAAGGGATTACGGCCGCGTGGGCGCAACGCCGCACCATTTAACAAGGGGAAGCGGGGGGCGAAGGGGCGACGCCAGGGGAGTCCGCGAGGGATCTCCGGGCTTACATTTTTTAAAGGTCATTGTTCTCAGGGGAAACAAAGGAGCTGCATCGCGGAACCATCGGCGATGTTTCGTCGATTCCAAGCCGATCCCCCCCCCTATTCTCCATCCCCCCGTGTCGAGGAAACGCGAGCGTGGATTGAGCAGCGCGGGTGAGCGACGAGATCCGCTTCCGTACCAAATCGGCGCGCTCCGTCGCCAACTGAGGCGGCGCTGGCCTCCCCACGCGGTGAGGTGACCAACCGCGCCGTGTGGCGAGGCAATTCTGATTTCCGGGTGTAAGCACGTGTCGTTTTCCGAACGCGTCTCGGGCGTCTGGAGCCTCTAGGCTTCCAAGAAAAGTGCTGCGGCAGACCGTGCGTTGGGGTCTGCGAGGATTCTGAGGTCACCGCGCGGTCTGCCCGTCACCGCGCTGTTTCGGGGCACCCCTTGGTGGTTCCAAGGGGGGACAACGGGGTCGCGGGGGCCAGCTCGAGGACCGATGGGGAGCCGGCGGCGGACGCAGGGTGCAGCAATAGCTGGGGATGGTGTGTGTGTGTGCGTGTGTGTGTGTGTGTGTGTGTGCGTGTGTGTGTGTGTGCGTGCGTGCGTGTGTGTGTGTGTGTGTGCGTGTGTGTGTGTGTGTGCGTGTGTGTGTGTGTGTGTGTGTGCGTGCGTGCGTGTGTGTGTGTGTGTGTGTGTGAATGCGTGCGTGCGTGTGTGTGTGTGTGTGTGTGTGTGTGGGGGGCGAACCACATTTGTTCACCGCGTTGTTTCTCATCCTGCCGTTCCTGTGGCCTACATCCCCCCTGCTCCGTCTTCTGTGTGTCTTCCCTCTTTCTCTCTCTCTCTCTCTCTTTTTTCCAAGTGGCCACGACAGATCTCGCTGCCCGAGAGGCGCGCATCCCCGCCGTTCCCCGATAGAGGATTTGTGCGGCTTCCGATTTGCACTTCCCGTCGTGATGTCTGCTTGTAGTTGTTGTCTATTCGTCCAGCTTTTTTCCGTTGACGTAGGTTTGTGACCGTAGTCTCGCTTGAGGCCATTCGGGGCCCGTTACGGATGGCATAGTTAGTTCGAATGTTTCTGAGGCGGCGTCGGGCCACCTCGGCCGATTTGCAGGTTCTTTGGGTCATTGTTGGGGCCATGCGATACCGCATTGTGAACTTTACCCGCCTTCAATTTTTTGTAGCTGCTGAAAAGCTTGAGCGCGAAGGCGCGCGGCGCGCACGCGACAGCCACACTTTGCCGCCCTCAGTTCGCCTACATGTCGAAACGTTCCTGAAACGGTG
Organism: Prorocentrum cordatum; assembly: GCA_963575745.1. Taxonomy (NCBI): domain Eukaryota; class Dinophyceae; order Prorocentrales; family Prorocentraceae; genus Prorocentrum; species Prorocentrum cordatum. Next base: position 903,757 of record CAUYUJ010015782.1, on the reverse strand, counting down.
AACGATTGGGGACATCAGCGGGGGACAGAGGAAGGGATACTCGCGAAGTAGGGAAAATGAAAGGAAAGAGGATGGACATGCTGGAGGAGTTGCATGTTTCAATGAAGGTGTTTATCCCGGGGCTTGTACCTTATATATATGTATATATATATATATATCATAAGAAAGGGGCAATGAGGTGCCACCAAACTAGTTGTTTGACCTCCTGCTTACAACAACAACAACCACAACAACAACAATGACAACAACGACAACAACAATAGCACAACACCAACAACATCAACAACACCAACACCAACACCAACACCACCAACAACACCACCACCGACAACAACAGCAGCAACGGCTCCCGCCTGATACACAATGTGTTCTCACATCGCGCTGTCGCGCGGTACTTTTTCACAATGTATTCGGGAATCGCGCTCGCGTGGGACTTCCGCGCCATTCATTCAGACGCCGCGCCCTCGACCTTCAGGACTCTCTCTCTTGCTATGGCCTTTGTCACGATTTACTTGGTCATCGCGCTATTGCTCGACACTTCTTCGCGATTCAAGCAAACGCACGCTTCAGTGACCCGCCTGCTCGACCTGGCCGCCTGGGTCCGCGTTGCCGACCCGCCAACTAGGGTCTGCCCGATCTGCCCGTCTGGTTCTGCCACGTCCTTTTTGTTCCCGGCCCCCCTCGTACTGTATCTCGTGTTCAATCCTGCTGCCTCCCCCTTGCGTTTCCTCGCATCAGTCCTCTCTTCCCCTGCCTGACGGCTGCACGCAATACACGTTGCAGGAAAGATAGATACTTTCCCAAGGGGGCACGATCAAAGACGAAGAGGGCGGGTATCGACGGTTTGGGATATACGTGTTGGATTGCATGCGAACATATGACAACGAATAGTCTTAAGATGATCGTCGTTGTTGTTGTTGTTTTTGTTATTGTTGTTGTCGTCGTCGTTGTCGTTGTCGTCATTGTCGTCGTCGTCGTTGTCGTGGTCGTAGTCTTCTTTCTCCTTGTTTCCTGATCTCTATCCCGCCAGCTCTCCTTCTCGCTTCCTCCTTCCCCTCCCTCCACATCATATGTTTGTCATCCTATTCCTTAGGAGGCTCAGAGGATGTCACCAACACCGATGTCGGCAGTTATCTCCGCCGAGGTGGACTGATCCTGATCTCGATGATGATGCCGACATTCTAGCCTTTCCAGGTAACCGAAAGGCTACCTTCAACACCAAAATCTCGGATCGCCTTTCTCCGGTGGAGACGCCCCCCTGTGTGTAATACTGTTGCCAATCTCAGAGATCCGACGTTGCGAAAAAAGTTGCGACATCAGGAACAATCGCGACCCCAGCTCTGGACCCCATTCTTCCAGCTGGGACGGTGCAGGCCCCATGGGGCCCGAAGCAGGGCAAGGGGGGGGGTCACGGGCAGAGGGGGGCCCTGCAGCCGCAGGAGGGCGAGGGCAGGGAGGGCGAGCGTGAGAGCGGGGGAGAGGACGAGTCAGCGGAGGTCGCGGAGCGGATCTCAGGGAGTTCCTGGGGACACCAAAAGGTACTCCGATGAATAAGCGTCGGGGGGGGGGCGTCACCCCCGCCGACAGCCCCACGTCGACCCCCGTCGCGGGCAGCTACCGCGCGCCGAAGGTGCCCCGACCCCCCTCGCGGCGCGACGACGAGGCGAGGTTGAACCCCCCCACGCTTATTAAGAAGCTCGGAGTGCCGATACCGCTCATCCCCGGACCTCCCCTGGGGTGCGTTCTAACTAGGATTTCGACGCAAATCCAGCCGTGGCGACGAGGGCCTCCCAGAAGGCACCAAATGGTGAAAACGAGGCAAGGGCAGCGGTATGGATACCTTTCCCTTCTCCCAATTCCTCTCCCCGCCTGCGTTGCTAGCCCGCTGCCCCCCCCACAAGGCGTGCCCTCGCCGTGGACGAAGGGCCGGCGCTCCTGCGAGAGCTTCCCGGTCGTTTCGGCCGCGCTCGAGGACACCGCCCGGGAGGCTTGGCTTGGAGAGGGGGCCCTCAGTGTCTTCTTCCTCCTCCTCTTCCTCCTCCTCTCTCTCCTCCTCCTCCCCCTTAACCTCCTCCTCCTCTTCCTCTTCCTCCTCCTCCTCCTCCCTCTCCCCCCTCCCCCTCTTCCTTTTCGTCCTTCTCCTCCTCCTCCTCCTCCTCCTCCTCCTCCTCCCACTCCTCCTCATCATCCTCCTCGTCCGTTTCCACTTTCTACCCCTCACGACAGCGTTTTTTTTATTTTCTTTTTTTTATATATGGGCGATCACAGGCGTTACGGGGGGGATAGGGGGGCGGGGCGTCGGTAACGTCACGTTTCGCGCAAGCGCCGTCTGGGAATGCCTAGGAATACCCAGAGACACTTCGCAGGTCAGCACGAATCGTGACGTTACCTGGGGTGGGAGTTGCGGGGCCACGAACGGCTGCCATCGAAGCATGAGAATTTTTTCCCCAATTTCCACCCTCCACCTTCCGCATCCCAGTCTCTGGCTATCGACGTCCCGCTCCGAGACATGGGGTTGCGTGCAAAGTGGCACAACTGTGGCGATTCGTACACCGGCGCCGCACGACGAGCATTTCTCCATTCGCCCTCCACTCCCCCATCCGCTGAAACGATAACGCACCAAGCACCCTGAAGCGTTACCCTGGCACCCTGGCATTTGGACGTACTTTAGACCTCCTCTGGAACCCCCAACAATCTTCGAAAGTGGCGAAGTGGAGGAACAGGAGTAGGAGAAGGAAGGATGCCCATTACGATATTCCTACTATCAATTACCTTCGCACTATCACCACGATTGTTATAAGTAGTCGTAGTCGTAGTAGTAGTAGTAGTAGTAGTAGTAGTTGTAGTAGTAGTACTAGTACTAGTAGCAGTAGTAGTAGTAGTAGTAGTAGTAGTAGTAGTAGTAGTAGTAGTAGTAGTAGTAGTAGTAGTAGTAGTAGTAGTAGTAGTAGTAGTAGTAGTAGTAGTAGTCGTAGTAGTAGTAGTAGTAGTAGTAGTAGTAGTAGTAGTAGTAGTAGTAGTAGTAGTAGTAGTAGTAGTAGTAGTAGTAGTAGTAGTAGTAGTAGTAGTAGTAGTAGTAGTAGTAGTAGTAGTAGTAGTAGTAGTAGTAGTAGTAGTAGTAGTAGTAGTAGTAGTAGTAGTAGTAGTAGTGGTAGTAGTAGTAGTAAGCTTAAGTCGTTGAAGTAGTATTAGCAGTTTAAGTAGTAATATGAGTAGAAGGTGTAGTATTAGTGGTCGTAGTAGTAGTGGTAGTAGTAGTAGTAGTAGTAGTAGTCGTAGTCGTAGTCGTAGTAGTAGTAGTAGTAGTAGTAGGAGTAGTAGTAGTAGTAGTAGTAGTAAGAGTAGTAGTATTAGTGGTGGCCGTAGTCGTAATCGTAGTAATAGTAGTGGCAGTAATAGTAGTCGTAGTAGTAGTAGTAGCAGTTGTAGTTGTTGTAGTAGTTGTAGTCGTAGTAGCAGTAGTAGAATGGAAGCAGTCGTAGGGCTAGTCGTAATAGTCGTAGTCGTTGTAGTAGTAGTAGTAGTAGTAGTAGTCGTCGTCGTCGCCGTGGTAGTAGTAGTAGTAGTAGTACTACTACTACTACTACAGTTACTATTTTAATAACAATCTGCATTACTACTACCATTACTACTGCTACTACTACTACTACTACTACCACTACTACTACTACTGCTCCTACGTTTTCGTCCTATTGGTACTACGACTACAGCCACTACTGCGATTATTGGTCAGATCACTTGTACTATTACGACTATCGCCACCTGCTACTACTACTACTATCACTACTACTACTACTACTACTACTACTACTACTACTACTACTACTGATACTACTCCTACTACTACTACTGTTACTACGACAACTTCAACATTTACTACTGCGACGACGACTACTACTGTTATTATTAGCCCGGCGGACTGGAATTGAATGTTCTTTGCGCCCCCAAGTGCAACGACATTGTGCCGCGCGTGGCGGGAGCGATACCCTGGGATGAACCTTTCCCAGGACAGCCGACGAAGGTCAATGTCTCATTCAGGATTACAAGGGGTCTCGTATGAGGCTGGGCTTGCGAAGACAAAGGGGCAAAAGGACGAGGAAGTCAGCTGCCCATCTTGAGCACTGGACTACTATTGTTGATTCGCTGAACTGATTCGCCAAGTACGACGTGTATTTCAGATTATTACTATGATCAGGTTTCTTTTTGCTACTACTACTCAGTACTACGACTTCTGTTGCTGTGAGTATTGCTGATATTAGCACGACTGCCACTACTTTTTCTACTAGTACTGCTAGTTTTTACTTTTACTACTACTACTACTACTGCTCGTACTTCCACTAGTCTTACTAGTACTATTCTGTCAAAGATTACTACTACCACTGCATTGTATACTAGTACTTCTAATCTTACGAAGTACGAGATTCTGAGCTTGGTCCTAGTCGTAGTCGTAGTCGTAAAAGTAGAAGTAGTAGTAATAGGTAGTCGTAGTAGTAGTAATCGTATTCGTAGTCGGCGTAGTAGTCGTAGTAGTAGTGGTAGCAGTAGCAGTGGTAGCGACACTCGTAGTATGATTCGTAGCATTCGTATTAGTATCAGTCGTAGTTACTACTACTACTACTACTACTACTACTACTACTACTACTATGACTACGAGTACTACTACAACAACAATTAGTACCCCTACGGCTGCGGCTACGACAACGACGGCAACTCATACTACTACTACGACTTCTACTACTACTACTACTACTACTACTACTACTACTACGACGGCGTCGACGACGACGACGACGACGACGACGACGACGACGACGACGACGACGACTACTACTACTACTGCTGCTGCTGCTGCTGCTGCTACTACTACTTCTTTTGTTCCCCAAGCAGTGCTTGTACTGAAGGGGTCCTAGCGGAAGTTGAAGGATTTTGCGAAAGTTCCCCGCCGATTTTGTTGGCAGGTTGGGTTCCCGGTTCCGGGTTCCCGGGTTCCCGCTTTGGGCTTCCGGGCCGACTTCGGAGGGCGGCGAGGTTCCGGGGTTCCCGGGTTCTTGGTCGATCTTCCTAGTGATCTGTCTCACCATCGATCTCAACACCGACTTTCCGATCGATCTCACCATCGATCTCACAATCGATTTCGTTATCAATCTCATAAGAGATCTCACTAGAGATCGCATGAGCGATCTCGCGATCGATCTCACTATCGATCTCATTGAATCGATTTCACTCTCGGTCTCACGTTCGACCTTACAATAGTCCTCACCATCGATTTCGCGATCGAACTCATTATCGATCTCACAACCGATCTCAATATTCATAGCATCAATGTTCAAGTCATCCGCTGAGCGGGTTTTCTCAGGCTTAATTGTTTTACGACGGCGACGGCTACTGTTATTACTACTGGTACTACTAGAACTACCACTAAGACTACGACGACGACTACTACGATGACGAGGACGACTACTACTACAACTACCACTACCACGATTACTACTACTACTACTATTACTACTACTACTACTACTACTACTACTACGACGACTACTACTACTACGACTACTACGACTACTACTACTACTACTACTGCTACTACTGCTACTACTACTACTACTCCTACTACTACTACTACTTCTGTTACCACCACTACTACTCATACTACCACTACTGCTACTACTACTACTACTACTACTACTACTCCTACTACTACTACTACTACTACTACTACTACCACTACCACTACTCATACTACTGCTACTACTGCTACAACGGCTGCTACTACTACCACTATTACTTCTACTGCTGCAACTACTACTGCTACTAGTATTATGACTGCTACTACGACTGCTGCTTCTGCGACCTTTGCTACTTCTTGTTCTTCTACTACTACTACTACTACTCCCTACTACTACTACTACTACTACTGATACTACTGCTACTACTACTACTACTACTACTACTACTACTACTACTACGACTACTACTACTACTACTACTGCTACTACTACTACTATCACTACCACTAGTAGTAGTAGTAGTAGTAGTAGTAGTAGTAGTAGTAGTACTACTACTACTACTACTACTACTACTACTACTACCACCACTGACGCTACTACGACTATTGTTACGGCGCGGGGAACACCATTTTTTTGGCCGGCTTGGTGCGGAGCTCCGAATTATCATGTTTCGTTCCCGTCCTAGCGATAACACAGGGGGAGTTTTTGTCATTGCTTCCGTCGGTTACATCCACTCGAAGACCTCGCTCAAGACCAAAGAGGGCTCTGGACCACTAGCGCTGGCCTCAGGGGCTCTGACCTGCGCTCTCGCCCTTTCCTGTTCCTGTTCGAAGAAATTTAATTGGGCAGGGTGGATCGCCAATCGGCCTCACAAGACTCGCGGTAATGTGGGGCCCCGACATCCACGACATAAGCGACCACCGACAACCATGCAACAGGCACGGGGGTCAGAGGAAGCAGTGGGAGGTTGACATTTCGCCATCCCTGGCAGCAGGCACGCTTTCTGCAGCTCATCAGCAGACGATGGTTCTCGTTTGCACAAGGCAGCACGCCATGGAACAGTCCAGAAACATCCAACACCACACGCAGCACGAACCACGCTTTCCACATGTGCGACTGGGGGGCCCATGCCCGCCCGCGCTGGGCTTCTAGGCCACCAGGCGGACACAGGCCCGCTCCGCTCTTCTCCGTTCCTCCGTTCGGAAGGGGCTCGATGTAGACGCCACGCCATTCGGTCGACCAGGGTTCCGGGGAGCTCGGCGAAGGCAGTCGGTGTATAAGCACTGCAGCGTCTTACAGGTTGGGCAGCTGGGGCGCCCATACATTGGGCTCCTTGGCCTACCCACAGACGTGATTTATACATCGTGCCCCGCCTCCTCCTCCTCCTTTTGCGTTGCGTTGCCTCTGCCTTGCCGAGGCGCAGCGTCCAATCCTTCTCCCGCCGCCTCCTGCTGCTGCTTCTGCTTCCATTGTTCTTGCTGGATCCTTCCGACCACTGCAGACGGCATGCCTGATCGCGAAATCGCCCAAGGGGTGCCGAAGTCTGGAGCGGATCCGGAGTCGGGACCTGGGACCTTGATTCGATTGGCATTGACGGCGTTCTTGATTGACGTGCTGCCCTGGTCCGCCTGGCCATCGTAGTCCGACGTTGGCCGTGGCAGTCTTCTTTGCCTCTCAAGCGTGTGGTCAGCAGCAGCATGGAGTCCAGCCCGTGTAGACGGCAGGGTCGGGTGTGAAAGACTCTGCGCTCCTGCTCGTGTTCCTCCTCCTCCTCCTCCTCCTCCTCCTCCTCCTCCTCCTCCTCCTCTCCAGCAACCTTCTGGCGGCTCGAGCAGAAGTCGCGCCACTTGTGGTCTGTCGTCTGCAGTCTTCGGCGCCGACGGCGCCGTTGCCAGCGCCACGGGCGGCAGCCGCCAACGGGCTCCCGGATGCCAAGCTGGTCCTGAGAAGCGGGTCGAGAGATGCAGGGTGACGGGGCTCGAACAGAATCGGGTCGTTCGAGATATGGGCCCCTTTGCCCCGTCATCCTCTTCTTCGTCCTCCCGCTTTCCCGTCTCGTCATTCCTCCTCCTGGCCCTCGATTTCCTCCCTCCCTCTCCTCCTCCTTCCTGCTCCTCCTCTCCTCCTCTCCCCCTCCTGCTTCCTGTAGGACGCAACTCCCGGAAGGTTACGGTCAGAATTGGCGCTGGTACGTCCAGGGTCGAACGCCGGCCGAATCGGGCTTTCAACGAATCCCGTTTCATTCCGAATAGTCCCGTTCTATTTAGTTTGAGCCAGGTGCTTCCCGGGCTCAGTCCGGGTTGATCCGGCCTAACGGCTCCGTGATCAAGGTTAATACCAGGAGAGCAAACCTTCCCGACCCCCGCAAACGGCGTTTATTAAGCAGCCCTTGGCGTTTGCCAAACAGGCCTTGTTCAATCCCTTCCATAGGTGCGTTAGCTAGATTGCTTCGCGTGTCGGGGTGCTTTGTGTGAGGATTGTTTGTTCTGCCCGCTATCATAGTCCCTGATTGGCCTCACGAAGACTTCCCGGGATTTGCTTCCTAATTGTCTTAGGCCCCCCGCGTGTTTGGGGGGGGGGTGCGGGGAGGAGGGGGTGGGAGTAGATGGGGAGAGGGGCAAGCAAGAGGAGGGGGGGATGAGGAGGAGGAGGAGGAGGAGGAGAGTAATCAGGAGGGGCAAAACCACGTACGCACACAAATGAACGCGTTTCCGCAGGAAAATAATATGGAGCATGTTTGAAGTTGAGGGCAAGCAGTAGGGCGGTTTTGTTTTTGTCTCTGAAGGATTGGGCGGCTATCTCTGCAACTGTATGGCGGAAGCAGCGGCGGTAAACTAGGGCGGGGAGCAACATCAAAGAAGCTTGAATCGTAGGGTGGACATGTCCGCCCGACTCATGACACCGCCTAGAAATCGGCGGCGAACCCAGGGGGGAAGTGAGAAGGGGCGGGCCTCCACAGAAGGCTCGGAAGTCCCCCAGCCCTCTGAGAAGTTTTCGGTTTCCCAAGCTTCCCACGACGACGCAGAGAACCTCTCAGAAGGCCGGAGGCCTTCTGAGAAGCCCCGCCGCCTTCTGAGAAGAGAAGGCCTTCTCCTTCTCTCAGAGCCCCGAATCATCAGGGGTAACTCGGGTCAGGGTTAACTCGGGTTCGCTTTTCGGGAATCCGAACCCGAGTTCCCCGGACCCGAGTTACCCCGGATCATCCGGGAATCCAGAGCCCCACATCATCGGGGGCAACTCGGGTCAGGGCTAACTCGGGTCCCTTTTTTCGGGGATCCGAGCCCGAGTTACCCCGGACCCGAGGTACCCCGGATCACTCGGGCGCCCAATTCTCACCTCCCCCCAAGGCGCGCCGCCGATTGAAAGTGCGGCGCGTCCGCACTCAGCTCAGGAGGGAAAGAAAGACACAGACACAATTCATCGGCGGGAAGACAAACACCCAGCAACTATGGGAAGATATGGGGCATATTTTGATTTGTGTGTATTTATTGGTGTGTCCCAGGGCCCCTTCACCAGCCCCCCCCCCCCCCCCCAGCCGGCGGGTCGGCGGGTCGGCGGCCGCGCGGCGAGGCGTCTGGGCAGCCCCTCTCCCTCGTGGTCTACGACGCGAGGGGCCACGGCGGCTCCACAGGCGGGGCCCCGCGGGGAGTGTTTTTTTTCGGAGGTGGACAGACCTCCTACCCTGACAAGTCGAAGTCTTACCCTGACAAGTCGAACAGTGAATGGGCAGCCCCTCTCCCTCGTGGTCTACCACGCGAGGGGCCACGGCGCCTCCACAGGCGGGGCCCCGCGGGGAGTTTCTCCGGGCGTGCCCCGGAGCAGGCGGCTGGGCGCAGAGTGTCTCGGAGGCAGCCCCTCTCCCTCGTGGTCCTGACAAGTCGAAGTCTTACCCTGACAAGTCGAACAGTGAATGGGCAGCCCCTCTCCCTCGTGGTCTACCACGCGAGGGGCCACGGCGCCTCCACAGGCGGGGCCCCGCGGGGAGTTTCTCCGGGCGTGCCCCGGAGCAGGCGGCTGGGCGCAGAGTGTCTCGAAGGTGGACAGACCTCCTACCCTGACACGTCGATTGAGGAATCGGCCGCTTTCGGTTCGCGAGAGGGCGTCGCGGCCGTCATTTTTGCGGGTCCAGGTCCGTCGGTTTCGGTCCCAGGCCGTTTTCACTAAGGGGAGGTCTACTAAAGGGAGGTTTGTCCACCGCCGATTTTTCCGGGCGTGTCCTGGAACAGGCGGCTGGGCGCAGAGTGTCCAGCAGGGGAACGAACCATGACAGAGACATCAGGACTTGTGGGTCCACGCACATTTCTCAAATCGGCTCTGGATCCCCCTGGCGGCGCCTCCGGCGTCGCCCCCGTCGCGCTCCGCGCGCCAGGGGGGGGGTCCAGCGCCGATCCGAGAAGTCCGCAAGGACCTCCGGGTTCTGCATGCTCATGTCACTGCTCGTTTCCCTATCCAAGGCCCCCAGACGGTGTGGTGACCACCGCGTGTGATGAATCGGTTTGGATGCGGGGTCACCGCGCGGTGTTGGGCCTGGGCCGTTCTCCGAGGACGTCTCTCGGGGCCTGCGAGGTCCCACGGCCGTGTGGTGACGGTCCCTGGGCGAGGTCTTTGCGGATTTCGAGGTCACCGCCGGATCTGTCACCGCACGGTTTTCTTTGGTGGGGGGGAGGGAGAGGGGGGGCAGGCTTCTTGGAAGGAGGCTGTTTCGTAGAAGGCGCGGGCCTGCCATAGGCTTCTGAGAAACAGCCTCCTTCTTAGAGGCGTTCACCCCTCCCCCTGCCCCCCTCTGCGCTTCGCCATCCTGCGGGGAATGCTTCCGGGCGTGTCCCTGAACAGTTTGCAGGGCCTATTCCGATCCGATCGATCCCCTGCGATATCGTGGTCGGCCAGGTTGATCGGATTCGTTTTCAGTTTCCAGGCGATCCGATGCGGCCCGATGCTTACAGAGCGCTGCTGTGCATCCTGGCGCGGCCGATCCGATTCCATTCCGACTCCGTGCCGATGCGGCCCGATCCAACGCACATTCCGATTCGATTCGAATTCCTGATTCGATGCTGTCCGATCTGATTTATTTTTCTGATAATAAGCACGCGTTGACCCGAGCATACGTTCTGAGGATCATCGATCCTAAAGAGGGCTCCGCGGGGAGTTATTTTTTGTGGGAGTTTCTCTGCACAATCACTATGTCAGGGTTCGCCCGCTGGCGCCTTTGTGCCTCAGATAGCAGCGGATGCGTTCTGCCGTTTTTTCTTGACCGCTTGTTGGACCCAATTCGCCTCAGACCAACAAACTTCTGTAACGGTTCTGTAGATTGCTTCTAACGCCCAGTGATGGAGGATGACGGGGCAATATCTAACGTCTGCAGCAGTTGGGTATTATTCTTCCGTCATCCTCCTTGAACATTCGTCCGTCTGCCCCCCCTTCCTCCGCGTCCTTTTCGTACCTTCTCTTTCTCGTTCCTCGTCGTTGCAATTTTTCCTACCCCTGCCTTGTTCTTCTCCCTTCTCGGTACATTCAGCATTACTCATCCTCATTATCCTCTTTCTCCAGCTTCCCTCCTTGTCCTTGGCCTCCTGATGCTCATCGTCCTTGTCCTCGTCATCGTCCCTCATCCCTTATCATATTCGTTCTCAGTGTCTTGGTCTGCATGGTCATGTTCCACTTGTATCTTCACCCCATTCATCATCCTGACCGTCATCATCCTCGCTGTAGTACCCCTTCAACATTGACCCCAGACATCTCCTGCAGCGCGCTCTGGGTGAGTAGTCGATGAAAAAGATGAGAAGGAGGACCTTCCCCCTCCCCTTTTAAGCTCCTAATCCTCCTCTTTCTTCAGAGCCCTCCCCGTCCTCGTACCTCCTTCATCTCTGCCTCTCGGTCTACAGGCTGGGAGCCAGCTGACCACAACAGGGATCATGTCAACCAGCAGTTCCACTGGAGGAGCTTCATCGTGCTCCTCCTAGCTCCCTATGCCTCCACCTCCCCCTCCTCCACAGACCTCCAAGCGCCGCCAACAAACTCGCCACGACCGCGTTTGTATGCCATACGCCAAGCAGTGCCTGCACTTAGCGGCTCTGGCTTCTGTTCTAAGGGATTGGGCTTGTCTGCTGGTCCGAAGGGCCCCTTTCTCGTCCGTTGCTGCCCCAGCCTTCCAAATAAACGGACCGTCTGCGGGCCCGAAGGCCCCGTTCTCGCCCGTTGTTGCCACATGTTTCCCCAAGCAATGCTGCATGGCTGTGTGTTGCTTTGCATTGCTGTACATTGCTTTGCGTTGCTGTGCATTGGCTTGCATCTCATGGTTGTGCATTGCTCTGCATTGGTTGCAAGGCATCACTGTTTGGGGTCGACGCTGGCTCACATGTTTTTCCTATGATATGCAGATTTCGAATTCCATGTGCCGTTTTTGAGATCAAGGGCAATTCAGGTAACGACCGTCGATAACATTACGGTCCTCGGGAGGGGGGTCGAGAGTTCTGGAGCCCACGCAATTATTGGGAAGCTCACTCTTGTCGCTTTCCTCTCCATGCCCCTTCCTCTCATCCGCCTCCTCGCCCTCCCTCGAGCCCCATGCTTCTCGCCCTGCTCCTTTTTCTCCTGGATTCGTCCTCGTCTTCCTCTCCAGTCTCTCGCCCTTCGTCCCTCCTTCGCCCCCCCCCTCTCCCTGTACTCCCCTCCTCTCCTGCCCCTCCATCCTCCCCTGTCCCTCCTCCCTCGCCCTGCTGGCGCCGGCTCGGCCCGAGCCGCTCGCGGTGCGCGAGCCCGTGCCGCTCGCGTCCTCTCACGCCGCCCCGCTCTCCGCCGCGCGCCCCTCTATCCTCTCCCGTCGGGCGAAGAGAACTATGCACATGCACCGATCCTGGCAAGGCCCATTTTTGACCCAGGATCGGTGCATATGCCTTCCTGGCCAAGGTAGGAGGGCGTATGCACCGATCCTGGGCTCAGGATGGGCCTGGCCAGAATCGGTGCATGTGCATAGTTCTTTTCCCTCTATCCCGATGGCCTCGAGTGCCCAAGAGGTGGGGAGGCTCCGATTCTCCCACGACGGCGGCTTCGAGTTCTGCGACGACGACGACGTCGGCGGCGGCGGCGGCGGTGGGCACCACCGGTGCCGTCGAGCAGGATCGGAGGAAGAGCAGCGGAGTAAGATGCATGCGGCGGAAGGCCGTGCCAAGAAACGCCCTGCCTGCCTCCAGGGTGCCGTGGGTTTCTAGGGGTTCGCTGGTTCTGCTATGGGGAGCCTGCGATGCCCGCACCGAAAATCAACCAATGGACGTCCTGGGGTCTCTCAGGGTTGGGTTTCTTGCAGATGGTGCCTCGTGGTCGAGCCCCCTACTGTAAACATAGACCCTCGGAGCTCCGCGCGGCTCTCGTGGATCGGTGCCCGGGACCCCTGGCGGCGCCTCTGGCGCTCCTCCTCCTCCTCCTCCTCCTCCTCCTCCTCCTCCTCCTCCTCCTGCTCCTGGCGCGCCTCGTGCGCCAGGGGTGGGGGCCACGCGCCGATCCGAGGAGCCCGCGCGGACCTCCGAGTGGCTGGCCGATGCCGCTGCCGTCTTTGGTTGCCTCCTGGTGCAGGCGCTGCGCACCGAGGGGTGCCGCCGGGGAGAAGACAGGGCGATGCGATACGGTGCGATGCGACCCGCATTCCAGCCGCCGTGGGGCGGTCCTCTCAGAGGGCATCAGACAGTCCGAACCAGTTCTTGGGTGGAGCGCTGCCCACAGAGGGCCCGCGCGGCGCCGCGGGCGCAGGCTGCCGAGCACAGGCTCGTGCCGTGCAGCCTGAGCCCTCCAGGTGCTCGCGCGCTGCTTCCCCGCCGCGGGTTCGGTGGAGACGTGTGCGGGCCCAGCCGCCCTGGAGGTGAGGTCCGCCCATCGGGCGTGGCGGGCACCCGGCTTGGACGTGCCCTTCCAGTTTTTAAGCTGATATGCAAGAAAGCTTTCCTCTTGTGTTCTGAGCACTCATACGCGTGTTGCGAGCTCTACGAGGGTCCCAGCGGTACCCTGGATGACGGTTTACCGCCGGCTCCCAGTCCGCAGCGCCTTGCTTGATCGTGCGGCGGCGTCCGGCGAGGGCAGCAGCTTTGGGCCCGCTGTGGTGCGCCGAGACACTTCGCAGATGCCCGCGAGCAGGTATCAGCATTACCTGATCGCGGCCGCCAGAGGAAGGAGGCTCGAAGGAGGTAGCATCAGAACTGTTGGGCGCAGCGTTGCGACAGGCTTTTGCAGCTCGTGCCCAGTGGTGTCGCTGGCGAGCACTGTGCTATACTGTGGTCCAACGTACTCATGCTGTGCTCAGCTGCCCCCATACATTTGTGGTCGTCGGATTCTTTCTGTGCCGTGTTATTGGCCGTGTGGGCTCCGTCTTCAACGCTGGTGTCCTTTCGCGTTCGGCCGCAACTTGGTGTTGTGCAGCCTGCTGGTGTTTAGCCTCGCCGAGGAACTGATCGGCACGAAGCTCATCGGCATCAACATGGTTTGCATTCACATGTTTGGAATGCACATGTTCTGCGTGGGTCTGCTCGGCGTGCACATGCTTACCGGGCACCAGATCTCCCAACCATCCTATCCTGTGGTGTTGGGTCCTCGTTTTGATGAAGAGACGGTCCCCGCGTTCCTCTCCTCTTCTCCTCCTCTTCCCCCTCCTCCTCCGAAGCAGATGTTCACAATGGCGGTACTCACAACTGCATATCGTTTGGTCTTTCGCCAGGCTAATGTTTGTGGGGATTTGGCCACTGATTCTCCCAGAGCGGCGCGGCGGGCGCGCCATAGAGCGCGCTGCGCGTGCAGCTCCATGGGCGGGGCTGTTGGTTGTTTGCCGTGTCTGGGTCCTGTCCCGCTTGGCCTCTGCCGCGTGTTTCGCATCCGCGTGCCTGCGGTCGTCGGATCCCGTCGGTCCGCCGTGCCATCCGTGGGGGGCTCCTGTCCGCCTCGCGCTGCGGCAGCGGCGCCCATCGGCCACGTGTGCTGCCGTCGGCCTTTGCCGACGGAGCGCGGGTCTGTCTGCTGCTGCGGCGCTCTCTTGCCGGGGAAACGTGGGACTCGAGTAAGCCTGAGTTCGGGTTGGCCGACATTTCTTGACGAGCGCGTCTTGGATTTCGACGGCCCGGTCTTCGTGGGATGTTTGCAGCGGGAGCTCGCGTCAAGGTTCGGATTGGGTTTCGTCATTTTCATGATGGCCCCATCGGGCCAACCCGAGTCCCCCGTACCCGAGTCTTACGTCTCCCCGATCTTGTTAAGTTGGGTTGACTCATCCATTGTGTGTCGTCGCCGTCATCTTCCTTTGTTTCAATTGGTTGTCGCCGCGCCTATTATCCATCTTGTCGCGCCCTTTTGGTGAGGTGGCCTTGCTGCCAAAACCGCCAATCCCGAAATCCATCCCCGTGCTCATCCTCATTATGTTTTGTTCGACAAGTGAGAAGATGAAGGCCTTATCAGAAGGCGGCAGGACTTTTCAGAAGCCTTCCAGCCTTCTGAGAGGTTTTCTGTGTTTCCGGGGAAGTCTTCAAACACATGTCAGAAGGCCAGGGAATTTCCGAGCCTTCTGAGAAAGCTTTCTCCTTCTCACTTCCCCCCCGGGCTCGCCGCCGAACATCATTCCTTTTCTGTTTTCCTTTTTCTTATCCTCTCTACTTTCCATTCTCCCCGCCCGCATCAATCCTCCGTCTGAATGTCGTCGTTGCCAATCTCCTCTCCCTCCTCCATTTGCCCGCTCTCCTGATTTTCTTTGTGCCAAGGCCCCAATTGTGTAGCCGATGACGAGGGAGTACTATTTCAGCATCTGTGGGTGGCCTCTTTCCCTATCTTGCTGTCTCTGTCTCTCTTTCATTATCTCTGCTTCTCTGCGTCGCTTGCCTGCTTCAGGGTTGCATGAATTTTGTGTTTCTCTTCGGCTTGGCAGTCCGCATCGATGACAGTTTCGTGTGTACCCCTTCCTACGTTGCGCTAACTTTGCCGAGCGGAGGCGCACCGTTTGAGACGCCGACGGGGGGAGAACAACACCTCAGAGCGACGTGCGTGTGCGAGCAACTAGTTCGATGTCTGATCGTCTTGGCAGGCTAAGCGGCGAGAAGCGGTGCGACTAATTGTATCCCCCTCCACTTTCAGGCGGCACGCCGTGGGGGGAAGAAAAAGGGGCTGGGGCGTCTCAGAAAGCGGCGGGGATTCAGAAACCCTGGAGACTTCGACAACTTCCCGGAACGCCAGAGGCCTCCTGACTTTTTTGGAGGAGCTCCGCCCCCTCTGCCTTCCCCCCTCGGCGCGCCGCCGATGTATCCCTCACCTCCACAGACCAGGTGAGGAGGAGCGGTGCGACGAACTGCATCCCCGCCCCCGTCCTCCCCACCTGGAGTGACGCCAGGAGACCAAACCGCCCAAGCTGCCCGCGTAACGTCTCGCGTGGGCGCCCTCGTTGCCACGATGGCGGCCCACGCACGCCGCGGCTCGAGGCCGCTATATGCCTGCCTGCGTGCGGCCCCGCGGCTTCTCGGCGCCCGGTCGTCCTCCACCGGAGGAGCCTCGCGGTGGATATGCTGTTCGTGGCCGACCGCCACAGGCGGGCCGGGTGCGCCACACTGTGGGTCGGGGTCGGCAAAGAGTGGGTTGATGACTAAGGGGGGGGGGCCATGATATTTCCCCAGATTCCATGGCGCCTCTTCTTAATTCATTACGTCCCCAGCTCCGCCCCCCTGGGCCGCGCACATGCCGCCAGTCATGATTTGCACGCGCCCCCTCTTGGACGCCCCCCTCTTGGCCGCCCCCCCGCCTGGGGGGGGGAGATGTGTGGCAGGGTTGCTGGGCAGGGTGTGGCGCAGTGCCGAGATCGGACGGTCATGGCGGCGGTGGCCAGGAGTCATAAAGAAAGGTCCGGAGTGTGAGGAGGACGCGGGATGCATGTGATGATGTTGATGGTGATCATGCCTGTTTTTGTTATGGTGTTGATGGCAGTGATGGGGATGAGGATGACGACGGTGACGCTGCCCTTCATGATTGGAGTGAGGGTGAGGATATTGCTTGCGGTGATGAGGCTGTTGACGATGGTGCTGACGCTGCTGCTGATAATGATGTTGGTGATGACGATGAGAAATAATCGAAGATGCTGATACTGATGGGGAGGTTGCTGCTGGTGCTGATGTTGATGTTGCCGATGCTGATAACAACGGTTCTGATTTTATGATTGTAAATCTGTTGGCGATGCTGATGATAATGGTGATGACGGCGACGGGAATGGTGATGAACATTATGAATGTTGTGTGATGGGAGATGGTGATGTTGACATTGATGATGATGACGACATGACGATGGTTATGATGATGTTGATGATTATGATGATGAGGATGATGATGCTGCTGGTGCTGATGCTGATGCTGATGCTTATGATGCTGATGGTATTGATGCTGATTTTGATGGTGATGCTGATGCTGCTGATGCTGATAATCATCATGATGGTGCTGCTGCCGATATGTTGGCGGTAGTGACGAACAGCAGGATGAGGATGACGATGATGATGACGATGATGACAACGATGATGATTCTACGATTGATGATGATAATGATGACGATGATCATGATGATTTTGATGGTGGTTGTGGTGGTGTTGATTCTGATGGTTATTATTCAACTGGTGCTGCTGGTGGCGGTGGTGACGATGGTGGTGGTGATGGTGATCGTGACGATGCTGCTGCTGCTGCCGCTGGTGATGCTGCCGACGATGACGACGACGATGACAATGACGATGACGATGACAACGACGATGACAATGACAATGACGATGATGATGAAGAAGGCGATGCTGATGGATGATGGTTATCATGTTGATGCTGATGATGCTGATGATGATGCTGCTGATGATGATGATGACGATGCTGTTGATGCTGATGATGATGATGATGAGGAGGAGTCTGATGATGCTGATGATAGTGATCGTGATGGTGATGGTGATGACTGCGATGATGATGCCAACAATGACGACGATGACGATGCTGTTGATGATGATGGTGATGTTGGTGGTGGTGGTGATGGTGATGACGATGGTGGCGATTGTGATGCTGATGATGATGACGATGATGACGTCGATGATGATAAGCATGATGATGATGCTGATGATGGTGATGCTGATGCTGATGATGATCATGATGATGACGCTGATGATGCTGTTAATGATAATGACAACGCTGATGATGTTGATGATGCTAATGATGATGCTGATGCTGATGCAGATGAGGAGGATGCTGATGGTGCTATTGCTGATGATGATGCCGATGTTGGTTATGGCGATGATGGTAATGCTGATGATGATTCTGATGATGGTGATGGTGACGATGACGATTACGACGATGCTGCTGGTGAGGATGGTGATGTTAACGATGAGCATGATGCTGATCATGATGATGATGCTGATGATGATGATGGTTATTACTATTTGTATGATGATGAGTATGATGATGACGATGAATGTAATGATGATGATGATGATGATGATGATGATGATGATGATGATGATGATGATGATGATGATGATGATGATGATGATGATGATGATGATACGACTGATGCTGTTGTTAATCATGATGGTGGTGATGATGGTGATGGTGATGATGCTGTTGCTTTTGTTGGTCATGGTGGTGGTTGAAGGTGAGCAGGAGGAGCAGGAACAGGAGAGTAAATGAGGGTATGAGAGGTGGGGAAGGATGATGATGATGATGATGATGATGAGGATGAGGATGAGGATGAGGATGAGGATGAGGATGAGGATGAGGATGATGATGATGATGAAGAAGAAGAAGAAGATGATGCTGATGATGCTGATGATGCTGCTGATGATGCTGCTGATGAGGAGGAGGATGAGGAGGAGGAGGATAATAGGGAGGAGGCATCGAGTGACAGGAAGGGTCGCTGGGGAGGAGGATTATAATTGGGCGCATGGACTAAGCCGACAGGCGCGTGGGAAAAGTTCTGGCGGGTTCATCGTCCCGCTGTGTAGGCGTTCAGGAGACGAGGTGGGACCATGAGATCCGCAGAAGTGGTCCGCGGCGAACAACAATTTCTCGAGGATGGGGTCGGGAGCCAGGACGTCGAAACAGCCCAAAGATCCGACGCTCCAACAAAAATTGGAGAGAGCGTTTCTGTCGTTTTCGGCCTCGGGGGGCCCTCGCCGGGCCCCCTGGAGCGTCAAACAACGACTCGGGACCAAAAACCGGCCCCAGGGGAGTGGCCCAGACCTCCAGGGCCCACGCATCGAGCACACTGGAGCAGCAGGATGTCTGGGAGGGTTCCGTGCCAGGGTCCGCCGTTCTGCCCCGAGGCCCCTGACTGGTCAGGGCCTGGAAGCCACACGGATCCGACCCGGGGTTTCGGAGCTGCTGCTCGGCAGGCCCAGTCTCGGGGCATGGCCGCCAGGACTGGCGCGGGTCTGCACCGGCTGGGGTCATCTCAGGAGGGAAAAAAACACACAGACACAATTAATCGTCGCCTCCCAGGAAATATGGGAAAATATGGGAAGTGGGGGGGAAGACAAAAACCCAGAAAATATGAGAAAATATGGGGAATATTTGTACTTGTGTGTATTTATTTGTGTGTCCCGGTTCCCCTTCATCATCACGCGCTCGATCATGGGCCCCTTGTTGACGCGAAGCATCCTGCTTTCACACCGATGACCGCCGAAAGCCGTGTCGGGCCGCCGCCCAGACCGCCGAAAGGCCACTGGAATGACCACCGAACCCCCTCGGAGACCGCCGACAACCCGACCGCCGAAGGCCGCCGAAATGCTCTCGGGGGCGCGCTGGCCCGGTCAGCGCGTCCCCGAGAGAAAGTTCTGCGCCAGCATGGGGAAGCATTGCCCCAGAAAACAAGGTCGCCCTCGAGGGCGCGAAGTTATTCGCGCTTCGCGGTTCGGCTCCGATTCCTCCTCATCCTCCTCTTCTCCCCTGGGAGGCGGCGCGAGAGCGCGAAGTTATTCGCACTTCGCGCTTCGCGCAGCGCGAAGCGCGAAGTTGGGGGCCCTTAAGAAAAGAGCTCTCGCTAGGGTTTGCAGCTGTGCTCTGTGCCCGTCGTGGGGGGCCACCGCGGTGGGCAATGAGCACGACAAGGACCACGAGGCAGCGGCAGGAAGGAGACGGGAAGAGGGGAGAAGCTAATTTTGGGATGGCAAGTGCGGTGTTCGGAGAGCTTGCTGCCCGGCGCAGACCACGCAAATGTGAATTGACTTCGGCACATGCGGCGCTCGAGGACAGAGTCTTGCTGTGTCGCTCGAGCTGTCGCTGTGCCGACGAAGCCAGCGCTGCCGAGTGGCATATTTCTGGTCGTCCTCTCTCTTTCCTTTCCTTCCCCTTCAGTGCCCCGCACAGACAGAAGAGGGGGGACAGATTAGCGGCTGTGCCCTGCAGCGCAAACATCAGCAGGTGGGTACGGAAGGCATGCAGATCAACAACGAAAACATGGTTTGTACGCTGGCCACGCGGGTCTAGCGCTGGAGTTTCAGTCTTACAGAGAACGGATGGCCGCGGCCTGTCTTAATAAGACAGGCCACAGGATTGGCCAGGATAGTATCATTTCATGTTTGAACTGGACTGTCGTGTGTAATATACAGACGTATGCAGGCGTAGTCCTCCGCAGTTGCGGATTCATGTGAGGGGGCGTCGGGGACGTCGGCATAAATTATACAACGAGCTCGCCACGCGTGCCGATTTTTTAATTGAAGCAATGTGGATTGGTCGCGGGGTGGGTCGCGTGTGGGTCGCGGGTGGTTCACGGGTTGGTCGCGGGTGGGTTGCGGGCCAGGTCGCGGGTTGGTTGCGGGTGGGTCGCGGGGTGGGTCGTGGGTCCCGGATGGGTCGGGTCGCGGGCGTATCGCGGGATGCGTCGCGGTTGGGTCGCGGGCCGGGTCTCGTGCCAGGTCGCGGTTGGGTCTCGGGTGGCTCGCGGGGGTCGCGGGGGACGACAACAAAAAGCAGCACACAACAAACAATTAAAACAACATTCCGCACCGCAGAACCTTCTTTCAGCCACGTGCCCAGGGACAGTGAATGACCGTTCGGCCACTTTACTCTGATATATCCGTAGCACCCCGCAGTTGCAGATAAGAGTGAGGGGGCGACGGGTACGTCGGCAGTCTGCGAGGCTCTGAAAAAGCCCGCCACAGGTGCCTAATTTTTACACATTTCACAACGAGCTCGCCGCAGGCGCCGATTTTCTGTTGAAGCAATGTGGGTGGGTCGCGGGGTGGGTCGCGGGGTGGGTCGCGGGTGGATCGCGGGTGGGTCGCGGGCCGGGTCGCGGGTTGGGTCGCGGGTGGGTCGTGGGTTGGTCGCGTGTGGGTCGCGGGTGTGTCGCGGGCGTGTCGCGGGGTGGGTCGCTGGTGTGTCGCGGGTGTGTCGCGGGCTGGGTCGCGGATGGGTCGCGGGGGGGTCGCGGGGGGGTCGCGGGTTGGGTCGCGGGGGGGACGACGACAACACACGGCCACAAACAACAAATAAGAAACAACAAACAACAGGTTCAACAACAACAACAACAACAACAACAATCATTTAAGACTTGGGACACTCCGTTCTCACCAGTGCCAGGGTTTTCATAGGAGGCGGGCAATACCCCCACTTTGTGGGGGGGCCGGTTCAAGCTCTACCAAATTTCCAAACGACTCTTCGCCACCACCCACACCCAGCTTCCCGCCCTATGACGTTCGGACACTTCACTTCGTGGCATGCGGACGACCGTGGCTACTATTCAGGGCCCCGCGGCCGACGACGACGGCGTGCGCGCGCGAAGAAAAAACGAATGTGTCCAATATGGTATTATTTGACAGGGATGATGGCCCTGGCATGCGCGCAACCGTTGTTGCAGAAGTTCGAAACACGTGAAAAAGTTGCTC
Organism: Prorocentrum cordatum; assembly: GCA_963575745.1. Taxonomy (NCBI): domain Eukaryota; class Dinophyceae; order Prorocentrales; family Prorocentraceae; genus Prorocentrum; species Prorocentrum cordatum. Next base: position 882,391 of record CAUYUJ010015782.1, on the reverse strand, counting down.
GCAAGAGCCCGTTTGACAGAAATGTTGAAAACATATTGGGTTTCCTCATAAATCCGCAAGAGCGCGCAAGATGAATGTTTGAAGCTTTTTTTTGAAAAACCATTGGGTTTTCATGTTTTTATGTTAAAATCGCTACGAAAACTAAGGTTTTGGAAGGATGTCATCTTGCGCGCGCGAGTGTGCACTTCGTGCCATTTTTCCAGGAAGGATTCTTGAAGTTTGGTTATGTTAGAACAAGAAATTACATTTTATAGTGTTTTTTGCAAGGGAAAGCGGGCGTCAACAAAACAACCGGATCCGGACACCCACGTTTTGCCTGAGACTTCCTCACGAAAATGATGAAAATGTGGCTGCGGCCTAGGCGCGGCGAGGGGGGCGCGCACCAGGGGCCCCAACAATAATTATTCTTTAGAATAAATAATGTTCAACAACAATATCGACAACGACAACAACACCAACACCAACACCATCAACAACAGCAGCAACAACAACACCACCAATAACAACAACAGCATGAACAATAACAACAGCATCGACAACCACACCACCAACAACCACAATCACAACAACAAAAACCACAATAATAAAGACAGCAACAAGAAAATCAACAACAATAGCAGCATCAATCAATTCTCATACTGTTCGTAATTTACTTGCCCGTGTGTTTTTATCTGATATACCCCGACCTCGGTACCCGCCCACTTCGAATTTGATCGCATCCACTTTGGGGGGGACTCTTTTCCTTGCCGGCCATTGACTGTTATGCGAGGAAGTCTCGAGTGAGAGCGCCGTTCCTGAGTTCGGCTGCCTTTCTCAGAGTAAGTCGTGAGGATGCATCGAGCGGGAGCCCTCGCCATCGCCGCTGGGAATCCACCAGCTCGACTGAGCGACGAGGAAGTCTCAAGCGAGAGCGCCGTTCCTGAGGTCGGGGCCCTCTCTGGCCTGGGCCTGTCGGAGTAAATCGTGAGGAAGTATCGGGCGAGAGCCCTTGTCGTCGTAGTTGGGCCTCCACCAACTTGATTGAAGCACGAGAAAGTATTGAGCGAGAGCGCCGTTCCTAAGCTGAGGGGCTTAATGGCCACAGCCTTTCGGAGCAGATCGCGAAGAGTATCGAGCGGGAACCCTTGTCGTCGTGGCTGGGCCTCCGCCAACTTGGTCGAATTGCGAGGGAGTCTCGAGCGAGAGCGCCGTTCCTGAATTTGGGGCCTCTCTGGCCAGGGTGTCTCTGAGTAAATTGTAAGGAAGTGTCTAGCGGCACACTTTTCAATCAACCCCGCGCTCGAGCGGGAGCCCTGCTTTCAGAGGAATTGCAGCCAGCGTCGGGGCGAGAGCGCGCGGAACCGTCTCTGGAGATCAATAGTAATTATTTTCCAAAATGGAGTATCCAACAAGAACAGAAACAACAACAGTAATTGTCCGCACCGAAAAAAAACCCATTCCAGCCACGCGCCCAGGGACAGTGAATGACCCTTCGGCCCCTTCTCTCCATGTTTTGTTAAACAGAAAGTTAATATACAATGTACTATATACATTAACCTATACGACCACCCTTCGGGGGATAAGGAGGTTGTGGGGGGGAGGGGGGGAACCGACATCTGACTCAATCGATCTCACTGTCGATCTCACTCAACGGAACTGGGACACCACGGGACATTTGTCGATCTCAGTATCGATCTCACTTCACGGGACACCACAGGACACCACGGGCCACCACGGGACACCACGGGACACCGCGGGACACCTCTCGATCTGATTATCGGTCTCACTATCGATCTCATTATCGATCTCACTCAACGAGACACCATATGACACCACGGGACACCTCGGGACACAACATCGATCCCACTATCGATCTCACGATCGATCTCACTCAACGGGACACCACGGGACACTTGTCGATCTCACTATCGATCTCACTGTCCATTTCATTTTTGGGGGAGCCTCGGGACACTTCGGGACACCACATCGATCTCGTTATCGATCTCAGTATCGATCTTACTATCGATTTCACCCAACGGGACACCACGGCACGGGACACCACGGGACACCTGTCGATCTCACTATCGATCTCACTTTTTGCGACACCACGGGGCACCACGGGACACTTCGGGGCACCACATCGCTCTCGGTATTGATCTCACTATCGATCTCACTCAACAGGACACCGCGGGACACCACGGGACACCGCGGGACACCGCGAGCCACCGCCAAACGCACGGACGGACGGGCGGGCGTGGGAGAATCCTTTGTCTTGACTTCGCCCTAGCAACGGCGGACGCCACGGGACACCACGGGACACCACGGAACACCGCGGGACACCGCGAGCCACCGCCGGACGGACGGACGGGCGGGCCGGGGAGAATCATTTGTTTTGACTTCGCCTTCGCAACGGCGGGTTTATTCCTCTCGCCCGCCCGCGCAGCTTCGCCTCGCCCGCACATACGACACGAACGAAACGAACGATTTTCCGGTTGGGGGTCTCCGTTCCATTGCGATCTCCCCCCCCCACCCCCGATTTAGAGATATACTCGGATGCAACTCCTGGGAGGTCAAAATCTGAGTTTGCCATGGTTTGGAATTTAGTTAAATCCCGCATAATCCCGCTTAATCCGCGGCCCAATCCAGCGTAACAGCCCCCCAACGGGGCTGAATTGCTCCGAATCCTTCCGAAGAAGACTTCCCAGTAGTTTCTTCTTAATGCATATATGTGCATATACATGTGTATATGCACATATATATGTATATGTAAGTGTATATGCATGTAGAAATGCATCTGCACTTGCTTATGCAACCGTATGCGTAGTTGTATATACAAGTATGCATGTGCATGTACATGTGTAGGTACTTGCTTTTGTAATTACACACATATATATATATATATGGTAGACATTACGTGTTATGTGCATGCACACCTGAATATGTGTACATATGTATATATGTATACATGCACGCGCACGTACCTACATCTTTACATGCATGCTCACATACAACTATGATACGGGTACCACCACCACTACTATTTCTACGACTACGACTCATACTGCTCTTTCTACTACTACGACTACTACTACTACTAGTAGTAGTAGTAGTAATAATACTACTACTGCTACTACTACTACGACTACTACTACGACTACTGCTACTACTACGACTACTACTACGACTACTGCTACTACTACGATTACTACTACGACTACTACTACCACTTACGGATGTTACGAATCCTATTACTATTCACGTCTAGATAACTAAGTGCATCCATGCATATACATATATGAATGCAACCATGCATACATGCATACATGCATACACATATGTGTTTATATATGTGTATATATGCATAAATGCATATGTATAACGAGTATGTGCTCACGCATCTGTTACGAGGCGATCACTTCAACAGAAACACAGCCGGCGCGCGGGGCGGCGAAGATGTTGCGATTGGTGGGCACGGGGCACTCCCTCCTCCTCCTCCTTCTCCTCTTGCTCTGCCTCCGGCCTCCGTCTCCCCCCACCCCTCCTCCTCCTCCTCCTCCTCCTCCTCCTCCTCTTCCTCCTTATTCACAGGGGCCTTGCTCGCATCCTCGCCGCGCATCCTCGCCGCAGACGCGCTGGCCGCGCGGCCCCGCAGAGTGCGAGCTGACAAGACGTGGTGGCCAGCGCACGAGGCGGCCACGGGGCGGCCACGAGGCGCCCACCGGGAGAACGTCCTGGAGAGCCCGGCCAGCGCCCTGGGCCAGCCGGCGGGCCCCCCACGAGAGCCCAGCCAACCCACGGGGCGGCCACGGGGCGGCCTCGGGCAGGCACCGAGCCGAGCCCTGGAAGAGACTCGGCCATCGCGTGGGGCGGCCAGGAGGCGGCCACGGGCGGCCAGCGCACGGGGCGGCTAAAGGGCGGCCACGGCCGGGCGCTGGGCAGAACCTGAGAAAATTCGACCAGCGCGCGCGGCCGCCGTGAGGCGGCCAGGAGCGGCCAACGCGCGCCAGACCCAACCGGTCGATTCGAAGGCGAGAGGAGCCTCCCAGTCTTGGCGCAGGCACCGCGGGAAAGTGCAGCGCCACTATAGGCAAGCCTCTATCGTCGGGAAGCGACGATATCGCGGATCGCCGCTCGTGAAGTTCCGTGCTTCCGCCGATTGTGAATTTACGTTTTCTCTTCGTCCTCTCGGTCTTTTCTCCACTCCTCAGATCTTTCTTTCCCTGCTCATCGTTCCCTTCATCCCTCCTCCCTCCTCGGCGTCGACTGCCTGTCTCGGCCTTGGTTCTTTCTTCCTTGGCGCTAGGTCAACTTAGACCCACTGGGGTCGTAGTTTTCCTGCGCATGGTCACAAAAGACAGCGGGTTAATACCGCCTTGGGGGCAGACGCCAACCATTAGGCAGAGAGGTTGTGCGGAGGATGAGAGGCAAAGAGTAGCAAAACAGGCTGCCAGTCAGGGGTCGGCCTCGGCCTTCTCCTCCTCCTCATCATCATCATCACCTTCCTTCTCTGCTCTTCGTTGTCCTCCTTCTCCCGAGACCCGACGTTGCCACACCAAAAACATCACCGCCAAACATCACCACTGGTCTTTCTGCGACATTTTTCCTGCGGGATCGATCCGTGATGGTCCTGGGGGCCGGAAACACCGGTCGAAAACCCCCGGCGTGGGCTTGGTCTGCGACGCCAGGCAGGGCCTCTTTAGCCTTTTGGCTCGCAGTGGAGCGCCATCGCCTAGCTCGGGCAGTAAGGCTTCGGGCTGCGCACGGACAGGCCTCCCAAGTAGTGCCGGCTGGCCTCGGCAGGCTTCTCGAGCAGTCCGGGGCGGAGTTCCCCAGGGGCGCCGCTGGAGGCGACTCCAGGGTGTTGAGACCGCCCCGGACTACTCTGGGGGCCTGTCGAGGCCAGCCAGCAGCACCCGTGGTGGGGGCTGTCCGTGCGCAGCCCGAAGCTTCACCGCCTCGCCAGGCTCGTGTGAGCGCTGCCGTGGGGATGGCCGCCGCGGGGGAGACGCACACGGTCCTGCTCCGCAGCGACGGCAGCGCGGTGGCCTGCGGATGCAACGAGCTGGGGCAATGCGACCTGCCGGGCCTCGGCGCGGGCCTGACGTACGTGCAGGTGGCCGCGGGGGGCACGCATTCGAGGAAGAGCAGAATGGCATGCCCATCGGTCGTGGGAAGAAGGTAGGTAGCACCCCGCAGTTGCGGATAAGAGTACGGGGGCCACGGGGTCGTCGTCAGTCTGCGAGTCTCTGAAGAAGCCTGGCGCAGACGTCGATATTTTCGTCAAAGCAATGTGGGTGAGTCGCGGGTGGGTCGCCAGTGGCTCGCAAATGGGTCGTGGCGCGGGTTGCGGGTGGGTCGCGGGGCGGGTCGCAGGTGGGACGACGACAATAAACAAACAAGCAGAATCCGCTCCGCGGATTTTCACTTCAGCCACGCACCCAGAGACAGGGAATGACCGTTCGGCCCCCACATTCTGATTCTGAATGTCCAGATTCCAATCCACTTGAGGCGCCATCCTGCTTCGAGGATCGAGTGAGTAGCTTTCCCTCTCCCATTGTGTGTTAGGGGGCCTGCGGACATCCAATCCACTTCCAACGCCTTCATACTTCATGTTTCTACCCACTTGTTCCCACCGAGGGGTGAGAATTACGTTTCGGAGCGTCGCGCGGATTTCTCGTATCGACGCCTTTGGCGGCGCCTCCAGCGCCGCCCATGGTGCGCTCCGCGCGCCAGAGAGGGGTCTTCCAGCGCCGATCCAAGGAGTCCGCGAGGAACTCTGTAAGCGCATGTGTATGTCGTTCATTCTTCCTCTGCGCATACGGTCCTTCTTCGGAGCTCGCGGGGTTCAAAAGGTACTGATCCCGCTGCCCTTTTCTTTGTTGCCGCCTGTGGGGCCTCCTAGGAGGCCCTCGTCGCCAAGGCTGGATTCACCTCGGAAAATAGGTCAGAACGCACCCTGGGAGAGGTCCGCGGAGTAGCCGTAAGGTATCTCTTTGCTTTCCCAGGAGCGATGGCACGGTCGTGGCCTGCAGCAACAACGCTCATGGGCAGTGCGACGTCCCAGCCCTGGGTGGTGGCCAGACGTACTTGCAGGTCGCCGCGGGTGGCTACCACACGGCCCTGCTCCGGAGCGACGGCACTGCTGTGGCCTGCGGCCTCAACCTCCACGGGCAGTGCGACATTCCAGCTCTGGGCGGAGGCGTCACCTACACGCAGGTTGCCGCTGGGCGCTACCACACGTTCCTTCTCCGGAGCGACGGCTCCGCGGCGGTCTGCGGCTACAATGGAGGTGGCCTGGGTCGGGGCTCGTCCGCGTGCGACGTTCCGGATCTGCAGGCGGGACAGGCCTACGTGCAGGTTGCCGCAGGGGGTCTGCACATGGTCCTCCTCCGAAGCGACGGTGTGCCCATATATCGTTGTGTGATATCCGACCCTGGTCCAAACCTATGGGCCTGTTCTGGAGGTCGCCGCGGCGATTGCGATTGCGGCGTCTACAAATCGGGGCAAGGTTTTTGCCTGGGAGTGGCATGCCCCTGCCCATCCCCCCCCCCTGTGGCGAGGGGTCGATTATCCTGCAACCAACAAGCTCGCGATGCATCCGGCGATCAAAGCCGCCCGCTGCCCCTCCCCCCACCCCTCGTCGCGTCCGCAAGGGAGGAGCCTCTGGCAGGCCGGGGATGAAGATATATTGCTCCAGAGCCTTGCGAAGCGCTCTGAGGGCGTTCCAGAGCTTTGCGTGCTTGCCGCGGCGACCGATGCTTCCATTCACCACATCCGCCAGTTGTCAGAGATTCTCTACTTGCTCTCAGCAGCAAAGAAGAGACAACCACAGCCGCTACCCCAAGGCCGACCCCGACCCACAGCTTTGATGACCTGCGCGCGGCGCCGGATTTCGAGTGCCGTGCGCGGGTCATCACTGCTGGTGGGTCGGGTCGGCCTTGTGGTTGTATCCCCAGACATCTGGCCGCTACAATTTTCCGATGCGCGGGCCAGGGCCAGAGTTTTGCCCCGAGTAGTCTTTTGACGGCCCTGGTGCCTGGAGAGGGCCTCTGGAGGCCGAGGATGGCTAAAAACCGGCCGGCTCGATTCTTTCGGAGCATCGGATCTCTGGGTCTTCGTTCCGCAGAAAGCATCTATACCCCACCACCGTGCCAGGCCAGGGCCGTCCTGGGCCGCAGGATGGTGTATAGACCCTCCTGGCTCGGCCAGGAGGGCGTATACACCATCCTACGGCCCGGGATGGCCCTGGCCTGGCACGGTGGTGGTGTGTAGCTGCTTTCTGCGTATTCGTCGCCAGTGATCTCCTCGACTTCAGCTCATCTTCGCCCTGCCTTCGCCTTCGGGAGGGGGCTGGAGGGGGCCGCTGGCGCGCGCCCCCCCCAGGCGCGGCCGTGGCCTGCGGGGACTGCAGCCTGGGGCAGTGCGACTTCCCCGTCCTGGGCGGGTGCCTCTCGTACGTGCAGGCCGCCGCTGGATTCCAGCACACGGTCCCTTCGAGGGAAGCAACATAAGACACATACGGTACGTCCGCGTCGTGTCGACCGGCGGCGACCCCGCCGCGAGCGTTCAAGGTTGAACGCCGCCAGTGGCCCAGAATCGGCCTATATGGAACGATCGAGCGATCGACGGTCGCCGATCGTTCAAGGTTGAACGATCCACGCGGAGTCAGAAACCAACGCCGGGGTCGTCACGACACGAACCTGACGTACTGACCATTACCAAGATGTCGCGGGACTTCGCCGACGCCGATCAGAGTCGTGGTCCGTGCTGGCCGTCGCCGATCCGCGAGGATGAGCCACGAAACGACGCCGACCCAGATCGACGCTGACCAAGATCGACATCACGTTTCCGCGCTCCGTCTCGGTTATGGCCCACGTTTTCTTCCACTCCAGCCTCGGGGGTCTGTAACATGTTCTCGGCGGTCTTTCCTCTCGGGGTCGCATGGAGGGCCCTTGGAGTAGTGCGATGGAAGCAAGCTGCGGCATGGCATTGTGGTGCTAGCGATGGCGAAACATTGACATACACACACACGCACGCGCTCATGCACACGCGCACGCACACGCACACGCACACGCACACGCACACACTTCTGGAGGTCTGCGCGGAGTTCTCTCGGATTGGCGCCATCGCGCTTCCAGCGCCGGCCCTGGCGCGCTCCGCGCGCCCAGCGATGATCCGATACAAATCCGCGCGGACCGCCGGAAGCCTTTATGCTTATGCTGTTTTTTCTCTCATGCCAGCTAGGGTCAAGGCCCACAGTAAGGATGCAATGCTCCATCGAGGCTGCCCACCCCCAGACATTCGACGCCGTGATTTGTTCATAACGCGGCCCTCCAAAGGTCTCGCCCCCTTCACGGGGACCGGTTCGGTCTCTCATCCCGATTCGTTTTTTGCGGTCAGTGGGGCCCGTGTACGGGCACCAGGAGACCGAATGCCGCTCTGCGTGTTTTCTCGACGCCAGCATGTCTAGGCCTGCATCCGTGCTTCCTCGGCCCGTCCTCAGCAGACGCTGCCTGCCGCGAGGCGCTGCCGAGGTGCTTGGTTCCAGCGCGTTCGTCCGTGGGCCTCTCGCGCCCCTGCCCTGCAGCCCGAGTCAATTTTTGGGGAGCGCATCCGCGTACCAGAAGCCGCCTCGCCCAGGGCGCGGCCGCCCTGGGCGAGAGCTTCATGCCCAGAGATCCGGGCGTTGCATTTCTTCCACGCCAGGCGTGTTGTCGGGCGCCAAGACAATCACAGATCGAGCCGGCTCGGAAAATGCTGCAGAAAGATGTGGTCCAGGGTTCTGGTCGTTGGGTTTCGTCATGACGTGATGACGTATTGGGAAGGCCTCACAGCTTGTGCCGCCGACCTCGCATGGTGGCGCCGACGCCGACGCCGACGCCGACGACGACGACGACGCCGTCACCGACGCCGACGCATACGACGACGACGGCGATGGCGGTGGCGACGGCGGCGGCGGTGGCGGCGGCGGCGACGCTGACGTGGGTCAGAGTCCTCTGTTAGCGATGTTTCGTACTGTGTTTTTTTGTTGTTCTGCGTCGGAGCCCAGGGTACACATGGTGTCAGATGCCTCTCCAGCGCCGGGCCCTTCTGTGCCCAGGCACACGGGTCGTGGGCCCCCAAACGGTGCTGTGACCACACCGTGTTGTGAGTCCGTGGAGATTCGGGGTCACCACACGGTTTTGGGACTCGAGTCGTTCTCCGAGGACGTCTCAGGCAATTGGGGCTCTCAGGGTCACAAAACCATGTGGTGACGCACTGCACGGTGAGGTCGACGAAGATTCCGAGGTCACCGCACGGTCTGTCACTGCACCTTTTCGGGATCCTTAAGCGGGGGGCTTCCGCGCGCGTGCGTCGAGTGCGGTAACCTCCGGATGCTCCACGTGAGAGAAGCCAGCCGTGCGCGTTTCGAGTCGCGCCGTGCACGGCAGGCTACCAGAAGTGCCGCTTGGCCCAAGGTGCTCCCAGGATCTCTGGGAAGGCCCCCACGGCCTCCAGAGCACCCCTGGCGATTCGTTGCTCCTTGCTTCTCGTGTCTGCTCTCCCTGCCTGCTTCCCACTGTGCTTCTCCCCCGTCCTTCTTGCATCACGCCGGGCTCTTATAGGGCTGTCCTCCGGGACGATTGTCCAGCGCCTCGTCCTCGTCCTCGCGAGGTCCAGAGGGCCCCAGCAGCTTCAAAGTGGAAGGAAACGCTGGGGGCATCTTGGGCCAGGGGCACCTTTCGCAGCCCCCGACGTGTCGACTCAGCGGCGACCCCGCCGCGGGCGTTCAAGGCGGGACGCCGCTGGTGGCCCAGAGGCAGCATTCATGGAACGATCTGGCGATCGAAGCGCCTCCGATGGTGCGAGGTTGAGCGATCCACGCCGTGAAGAAATCAACGCGCCAGTCGTCCACGAACCTGCGTATGCAGATCCTTGGTGGGTCCATCCTGGGCCCAGGGTCGGCGTGATGCGCTCTCCTGACTGGGGGAGGGCACGTGTCCTTCAGTCCCTACGGCCCATGGCAGGCCATGGGGCAGAATCGGCGCAGTTGAATTAGTTCAGGGGCAACGTTCGGGGGGGATGCGCTCAGGGGCGGTGCAATCGCCCATTCGTCGCCAGTACAGTAGGTTCGTTCGCGCCGACGCGGCAGCGACCACGCCGCGGGCGGTCACGGTTGAACGCCGCAAGTTGCCCACAACCGAGCATTATGGAAGGATTTGGCGATGGAAAAGCCGCCGAGTGTCCAAGGTTCAGTGATCCAGCGCCGAGATCGTCACGGCACGAACTTGCCGCAGGGGCCCGATAGCCCGCCCCGCCCAGGGACGTTGAGGTTCGTCATCGGGCGCTATCGCCGATCTATGGGCGATGTATCGCCGACTCCAGCTCGATGCTCCCCCCCGGAGCCAGTCCTCCCCCCCGCACCTGTGCCCCCCAGGATCGGTGCCGTTCCCCCCAAGGTCCTGCTCCGCAGCGACGGCACGGCCGTCGCGTGCGGCGACAACCGCGACGCGCAGTGCGACCTCCCCCCCCTCGGTGCAGGACAGACGTACGTGCAGGCTGCTTAGGATGCAACTCCTGAGGTCAAATTCAGCATCGGCGTTGGAATATCCGTGGTCGACAACCAGCCAATAACGGCAAGGTCCCGCTCAATCCGGCCTGATCTTGGCTAATCCCGCTGAGCTCGGCTTAATCCCGCTCAACTCGGCTAAATGGCCTCTGATCAGGCTCAATTGCATTTTCTCGTTCTGGCGGAGACCTCCCATGAGGAAGCCTTTCATCCCCTGGCGATAACGGGCGTGACCGGGGAGGAGGGGAGTGGGTGGAGGGGACCAGGGCTGGGTGGTGGAGGGGACCAGGGCGGAGTCGGTCATGGGCGCCATTGCCAATGATACAGAATTGTTCCTGAGGTTGCTGCTGGTCTCGAGCACACAGTTCTACTCCGCAGCGACGGCATGGCTGTGGCCTGCGGGTTCAACGGCCACGGCCGCTGCAACGTGCCAGCCCTGGACGCCGGCTGCGTCTACGGGCTGCCCGCGCCTGTCCTGCAAGCGTCGCTGGAGGGCGAATTCATTGTGATTCAGACCCTGAACGGGGAGGACCCCGATCGGGCTCAGGAGAGGGAGAGATGCCGATACAGCTACCCTTCCTCGTTTTCAAGGCTGGATTCGCTTAGAAACCCGGGTCAAAACGCACCCCTCGAGAGGTCTGGGGAGTAGCCGTATCGGTATTTTTGTTCGTCGTCTCCCAAACGACACGGCCCTGTTCCCAGGGGGCGCCGACGGCATGCAGCATCCAGGAGGCAGGTTTGGTGTGCAGTTTGCAAGGGTCGAGTGGGGGATTTTCTCCGAGGGGGAGGAGGAGGGGAGGAGGAGGAGGAGCAGGAGGAGGAGGAGGAGGAGGAGGAGGAAAGAAAGCGGAAGAGGAGGAGGAGGAGGAGGATTTCGAGGGGGAAGGACGCAACGTTCACCCAGCCTCGTGTCTGTCCAACCTCAAAATTTCGAGTGGGAGCGGGAACGGGACCGAGTTGGATGGGCAGGTGGGGCAGGGAGCTGGAGAGGTAGGGATGGGGGGGGAAGTTGCGGTTTGGGGGAGGGCAGAGCGGAGAGGGGCGCAGGGGCTGGAGGGCGGAGCATGGGCGCAGGGCTTAGAGGGTGGGGGGGAGCGGGATTGAGAGAGGGGGGGGCGGAAGGAGGGAGCGAGAGAGGTAGAGTGGCGGAGGGGGAGAGGGTTAGGAGGTCAATGAGGGGATGTCGGGGGGGAAGGGGAGGAGCGGTGCGAGACGGCACGGCCGAGTGGGGGACGCGTGAGGCTTTCAGATCGCTGTCGTTGCATCGGCCGTGGAAGTGCAGGCTTTGCCACTGCAGCAGAGAGAGAGGGAATGAGAGAAAACAACCAACACAAAAAGGAGGAGAGCAGGATGAAACGACAACGACTGTGGGGGGGAGGTCAGAGGCCACCTGGGATCATCTGGGAGGGAGCAATGCGTTCTACCACCCGTTCGGTGCAGTCAGGCCCGGCACGAAGCTCTGCCCCTTCCTCATCCTCGCGAGGCACGCTGGAGGTGTTCGCCGCGAGCTGGATGCTGGCCACCCGTCGAATCCGTGGCACGTGGATCCCCGCCGCCAGCCAGGTGCCGGTCGTGCCCCGTCATCCTCAAAGAATGACTCGGGATGGATCAAGATTTGTAGATTTCTGTGGCTCCACGCTCTGAGGAAATCATGACGTCGGGGGTCTGTGGAGAGTGCGCAGGGGGTAACACGCTGCCCCCGACCCCCACTTTCTCCCAGGTAGCCCCGATGGATGCAAAGATAATGGCGCTTCGCGCATCGTGGCCTTGGCCATGCAGGCGCCTGCTCCAGGGCGGCGGCGCGAAGGCGCAGAAATAACCGCGCGTCGCGCATTGCAGGGCGCGATGCGCAAATTTATGAGGCCTCGTTTCTTGTTCGTTTTGTTTGTTTGGTTTTCTCTCTCTCTCTCTTTCTCTTTTTCTCTCTCTCTCTCTCTCTCTCCTCCCTGCTGCATTCTCCCTGTCTCGCTTCTCCCCCCCGCGTTCCCCCGTGCTGGAACCCTCGCAAGACCCATTCCCAGGGCCTCCTGGGCACCATCCCGACCCGTCTCCCGACGCAGTTGTGGCTGCGGCGAGGGCGGGGGAAGGCCCAGAGCGAGAAGACGATTGAGGATGCTTGACGTGATCTGGCGTCGGGTTTTTTAGCTTCGTTTATGGGACAAGGGGCCCTGTGACTCACCACGGTGCACCACTCGAGGCCACGGGAAACTATGGAGCAAACTGATGTGATTGTTGAGAAGCTTCCCAGAAGCCCCGATGGCTGTCCAAGCAGGGAGGCGGCTGAGAAGGAAGTGGCGGAGGCGGAGACGGAGGCGGAGGCGGAGGCGGAGGAGGAGGAGGAGGAGGCTCAGTCCCGATCCCTCTCCTCCAGGGCGCCCGTGCCGGAGCCTCTCGTGTTTGCGGGGGGTCCGGAGTCTCTCGTGCTGGGGGGCAGATGTGTGACTTCACGGTCTCTTCCTGGTGTGCTTCCGCCCTCTCGACCTGGCCCCCTGTACCGCTCCTGTCACCCTGGGCCGCCTTTTGCCGGTGCCCGGGCCTGGGCCGCGCTCCGCAGGCGGCACCGGGCCCACGCAGCGGGCCTCCCGCGGCCTCCCGCGGCCCCGGGCCGCGGAGGGCCTCGGCAACGGCCCGCTTCGATTGCTCTGCGCGGCGAGGGAGGTCTGGTTTGGGGATGCGCTCCTTGCAAGGTTCTAAAATTCAGCAGCGGCCCTGGGGCATCCTTGGTCGGAACCTGGCCTACATAGTCCCGCTCAGTACCGCGGAATCCTGGTCTTGGTCCGACCCAGGCCAGCTTGGCAGCCCTGTAATCGAGATCGCTCCCACCAAGGCATCCCGGGAGTTGCCTCGTAAGTCTGTCGAGGGAAGTTCTTCCGAGGCAACGAGGGCGGCGGCGGCAGCGAGGACAGCGGCTGCGTCGACGGCGGCGGCTACGAGGACGGCGGAGGCGGACGACGGCGGCGGCAACGACCGCGGCGGCGACGAGGAGCTCTTCCGGATCGGGGCGGCGCCCACCAGCCGTCCCGTGAAGAGCTTGCTGGCCTCGTGCCTCGCAGGCCGCGGGGGTCGCCGCGCAACCTGCGCGGCACGCCGCGTGGACCCTGGACTCCTTCAGCCGTCCCTCCAGCATCGTCCCCTCTCGTCCTCCCATCCCTCCTCTCTCCCCCCCCTTCCTTCCCTCCTCGCTCCTCCCCCCTCCCTCCTCCCCCCTCCCTCCCCCCTCCCTCCTCCCGTCCCTCCCCCCTCCTCGCACCTCCTCCCCCCCCTTCCCTTCTCTCTCCCTCCTCCTTCTCTTCCCCCTCCCGTGTTAGAGCACCGCACCCGTCGCATGCCACCGTCCGACGACTCCTCCACCCCGCGCGCGAGGTAGCGGAGGATGAGTGCAAGCGCCCGCCGCCGCCCGCGGGGGTGTGCCAAACGCCACACCCCCGGCGGCCTCCCAAGGGCTAGCAGCCGCCCACAGCCGAGTAGGCTGGAGGCAGGGAGAGCACACGAAGTCAAGAGGGGGACAGAGGGATGCGCGTCGTCTCCTCAGCTGCAAGAGGTGCAGCACCAGCCCGCCGAAGGCGGGTGCCCACCCGCGCCAGTGAAGCTGGCCAGCCCACGTCGCCGCGCGGGGCACGCGGCGCGAGTTTTCGTAAATGGGTGGCCAGGCCCGCCCCCACCCACTGGTCGTTGAAACTAGGTATTCTGGGAATTCCAGAACCCAATCTTCCTCAAGCGCCTTCCTACTTCAATGATCGATCTGCTTTTGCTGCGCTTCGTTACTCTCTGGGCGGGCCCGAGCCCACTCTACTCTATCCGCCTTCCTACTTCATGTTTCTACCTACTTATTCCGACCGATGGGTACTGTTGCCTGCCTTGGCCGTCTTGGAAGCTTGAGAGCTGGGATCCACTGCTTCTGTTAGAAGGGATCACGGTCTCGGGAGGGGAGGTGGTGGTGGTGCACGCAGCAGTATGCAGCGAGATGGATATTCCAGAGCTTCCACCAGACAGCACATGGCACTCCACCACGCCTCCACGTGCCAGGGTGCACAGTGGCGAATTACAGTTTACCTCCAGAGGACAGGGGCAGTGCTCCATACAGGCCGCACCTGCATCGCCGATGCTGCTCGCCAGCTCCCGACGAGGCCACTGGGGGCTCCAAGAGCCTCGCACCCTGGCCATGCCCATGACACAACGCCCAGATGCCTCGCGCGGCGATGCTCCGACGTAAGTCCGACGTGACTCCGGCGTAAATGCGGCGAGAACCTGACGCAAATCCGACAGGGATTCGACGCACAGTGGATCTCAAGTTGCTGCGGGTCGGCCTCCGCTCTCCTTTTCTCACAACCCTCCAGCCTGCCCCCGGCGGCCGACGGTACCCCGTGGCGTGGGTCTCCCCGTGCCCAGGCCATCTCTTGGGCATCACGGGGGGGCGTGTGGATCTCGGGGGCCGAGCAGAGTCCTGCACACAGCAGCTCCTGAGGTCCGCTCGGATGTCTCGGATCGGCGCTGGACCCCTCTCCCTGACGCGCGGGCCTCCGAGCTGTTCCTTCCGTATCGCTGCTCCGTCCCCGAGATCTGCGCGCCCCCAGGAGGCCGGAGAGCTGGCCCGGGCATCCCCTGGCAGGGGGGGGCCCGGGTCTCCCCATTGGCCCAGGCATGGCGTGCCCGAAGTTCGCCAGGGCCGACGTGGTCCTGCCCAGGGGCGCGCTGCTGAGCGGCAGCGCGCGCGAGCAGACGGTTGCGGGCGCCTTCGGGCTCGCCCTCGGCGGCTGAGCGTCGGAGCCAGGGGCTCGGAGAGGGGGAGCTCGACTTCGAGCATGGGGCTTTCGGAGGCCCTCGCAATGTTGTCCGAGTTGCTTGTTTGGCGAGCGTCGGAGGTCGGGACTAATTCTGATGGGAGCGTGAAACGCGTATCTACTGTTGCCCCGATGGGTCTCGACCTGGGCCATTCGGATACAGGGTTATGTTCACATGTGTGATGGTATAGGTTCTATAGCTATGTTGATGTATAGAGCACGATTGGGACAATATGGCAAACGCAGCCGGGGCCCTTTGGGTGAAGAATCGATGGGACATCGCAGGAATCCAATTTGAGTTTGGGCATCCCCAGGATCGCGAGAGATTCTCTTGGCTTTGCCGTATCCGGGGGAATCTCTGGAACATGTTTGGGCCTGACTAATCTTCGAAGGGGATTACGGGGAAATCTGCGCGGCGCAGAAATTTCCAGCAAATCTCCAGAACATCTCTGGAAAGTCTCCGACGGATCTCATGAAAATCTCTGGCGTGCAGAAATCTCTGGATTTTTTTTCGGAACTCCACCTCCTCTTGCCTTTCAGCTGTCTCCTTTTCCCATTTGAACCACGGAGTCCTGCCGCTGTCGTTGTACAGCGCGCATTGCACTCTTCTGGATTTGTTGAATGTGTTTGTGTGAGCTGCGGGGTTCACTCGCTTCTTTTGCCGTCCAATTTTCCAGCGACGGATTCAAGCCGATCCTACAGGACACTAGCGATGCGCAACTCAATGTTTGGACGGGGCATGTCTCCAACATGCATTTGCACATCATTCCCACTTGCCCGTCAGTGATCATCCGGATTGATCCCATGCGTCCAGGAGATATTCAGCAAAGATGTGTTCGCGCTCACGCGTACATATGGATTCACCCTTCCTACGCCTCCTCTTTCCGCCGTCGGCGTCGTCAGCATTGGGCATGGATGCAACTCCTGGGAGGTTAAGTTCAGCATCGGCGCTGGTATGTCCGTGGTCGACAATGGCCTGGTCCGACATAACTTTGAGTCATCCCGCTGCTGTACCTGGCCTAATCTGGCAGAGTGCTCGACAAACTCCGACCAGATTTGGCTCAATGGCCCCTTCATGGGGCTCAATACGGAGCGTTCGTTAAGGAATGCGCCCAGGAGGCTGCAGACCCTGGAGGATTCCTTATCTGATGAGGGCGGCGGTGACCTCCATGGCCCAGCCTCGATTGGAGTTACACGCCCGAGCGACTCGTGAAGGAGGCCGTGGGCATCGTGCGGCCGCTAGACGTGCCTTGCCCTCCCGCCCTCCTTCCTTCCTTGAATTCTAGCATGACCACGCGCCTATTTGCGGGTGCTCGAAGAGTTAAAAAAATGCCCCCACCGTAGCCTGCTCGAGGTGATGGGGCCAGATCGCGGTGCAAAAGGAGAGCCCCCCACTAGGACATCGGTTTCGTGCTCGTGTCCCGCGTGCGGGCGAGGCGGGGCAGCGCGGGCGGGCGAGGGGAGCGAACCCTCCCCTGGCCAGGGCGCCGGCGAGCCCAGCGTCTGCTCATCCCCCCCCGTTGGCCGGCGGTGGCCGGGGATGTCCCGCGGGTGTCCCGTCAGTGTCTCGTCGGCTTCTTTCAGGAGGGGAAAAAACACACAGACACAATTAATCGTCGATTTCCCGGAAAATATGGGAAAATATGGGAAGTGGTGGGGAAGACAAAAACCCAGAAAATATTGGAAAATATAGGAATCTTTTTATTTGTGTGTATTTATTTGTGTGTCCCAGTTTCCCTTCATTCTTCTGGTGAGATCAAGGGTGAGATTGACAGTGAGACCGACAGTGATATCGAGAGTGAGATCGATAATGAGGTCGGTAGTGGGATCAGCAGTGAGAGCGATAGGGAGATCGGTAGTGAGGTCGATAAGGAGATCAATAGTGAGAAAGATCTTGAGATCGATAGGGAGATCGATAGTGAGAGGGAAAGTGAGTCGGTTGTGAGATCGATAGTGAGATCGATCAAGTGAATTCGATCGAGTGAAATCGATAGTCATGTACCGTGGGTGTTCATCGGCGTCCCGTCTGTATCCCGTCAGTGCTCCGTAGGGATATCGATGGTGAGAACGATCATGAGATCGATAGTGATATCGATCGTGAGATCGATCGTGAGACCGATCGTGAGATCGATCGTTCGATCGATTGAGTGAGACGTTGGTTGTTCCCCCCGGAACCTAGTTGTCATCCGAAGGGTGGTCGTATAGGCATCATTTGTTCGACGTCCTCCCACGGCTTGCTTCCGAACTTCGAATTGATTCCACCGAACAGCTTTCAGCTGATCAGATGAGTGTCCATGGTCGCTCCCGCGCAGGCCGCTAAGATGCCCGGGCATCCCAGTGGGCACCCTTTTGGCCACCACGCTGCCCCACTCGTCCGTTTTGCTGCTGCTCCTCCTCCTCCTCCTCCTCCTCCATCCCCTCTGCTCAGGAGTTGCCTCTCCAGGGGTTAGAGGGCGCCGCGCTCGCCGTAGACACCATTCGCTACGGCAAGCCCCCCCTTCAGGCCGCCGCTGCCCACTCATCAACACATGCTTGCATAATGGGTTGTCTCGCGCCTCTCGTGCGGCCGAGTGTGGCAGTCGGTATCCTCATCTGTATGTTCACGTTCGTACATGGGAGCTCGCAGTATGCAGACATCGAGCGGTTGCATGACTTATCAGAGGAGTTTCAATTAAAAGTTGCGGTGGCAGTCGCAAGTACTGGTGGCAGAGGGACATTAGTTCGTGGTCAGATGCGGCTACGGTGCGGGCAGACACATCAAGTCCTGGGGGACCTTGCTGCTGTGGAAGAGGGTGTTCAAGCAGCGTGATGTGTATGATGTACCTAGCGTCCCTGCCTCTCTATAGGGGTGTGCAGAAGTGTTTCGTTTGCGGGCCGGTCGGTTCGATGTGCTCATCCCTGTGCTGCATGTTTTCGTCCATGCTCAAGGTGGAAGGGTCGAGAATCTCGCGCGCAGGCGACAACGGCAGCAACGCCGCATTTTCAACATCGGGCGACGGTTGATCTAATCCACTGGCTGGAGAAAGCGCTCGCGCCGTCCAAGAAGAGGTCCGCCCTGATGATGGGGTTCGATCTGAATATGTCATTCGGGTGGAGCCGAAGACAGGGTGGCATCATGAACTGGGCTCGCCTCTGCTTCCGGCGGCCGTTTGCTCGATGGGGGGCAACGTTATGCGGCCGACCAGATGCTAGAGCTGCGCGAGAAACAGTCGGCGGCCATCGCGTCGACGTGCTACAACATAGGCGACGCCTTCTTCGGAACCGCTCATCGAGGTGCATTGACTGTGTCGCAGTCTTCAGATGGCAAATGCCGACGATCACGTTGTGTAGGGCGATGGGACGTACCAGTGTCAGACACAGGGATGGCTGTCGACGAGGGCCGTCTGAGCGTGTGCCGATCCTGGTCATGTTCGCATGCGGGTGCGACCTCAGTTTGTCGAAGATTGCCTCCACGCGATGGGACTTCGACAGATTTGCGAGCGCGCTGAGGACAGGAGTTGGGGACTTTGAGTCATTGCTGACTTGGGGGCTGCGTCCGGCGCGGCCCCTGATTTACGTGCTCTCATGCTGTGTGAGATCTCTCCCGATGCTGGATGGTCACGGTGGGTGGCCGCTGTCCACGTTGCGTCGGAGCGGCACTTTTTTCGATGAAGTTTTCGCAGGGCCCAGGGCGAACTCGCAGTCAGCTGCTCCATGGGCGGCGACGGGCGCGAGAGCAAGGCGCGGGAGATCTCGAGCGGTCTTGCTGCTTGCGCGGCGCAGTCGCAAGCTCTGCCATCTTCGTCGCGCCCATCGGGAATCTGTACCGGAA
Organism: Prorocentrum cordatum; assembly: GCA_963575745.1. Classification (NCBI taxonomy): domain Eukaryota; class Dinophyceae; order Prorocentrales; family Prorocentraceae; genus Prorocentrum; species Prorocentrum cordatum. The sequence continues at coordinate 863,271 of CAUYUJ010015782.1, read as the reverse complement.
CAGCTGGTCGAGGAGCTGAGCTCTGCGTGGGGGGCAAGGCAGCGTGCTGAGGCGTGGCGGCTGGCCCGCGAACTTGCTGGGCGGTGCTCGGGGCCGCGACGACGACGTTTCCATGTTGGCGAGACCTACGCGCCTAGGATGGAGGAGCTTCGTGGGCATTTCGGCGGTCCAGGACCTGGGAGTCCAGGGCATGCGCGGGGCCTCGTGGCGGTGCCTGTGTCCTTCGATGAATCTCAAGCGCGTCTCCTTCAGGGCCCACCTCGGCCCCCGTCGCTCGGCAGTCGCAACGGTCGGCGTGTGGTGCGTGGGCGGCTGCTGTTGCCGATCTTGCCGCTCGGGCTCCTCGTCGCAAGGCGGGCCCTCTGCGCTCTGCCCCATCGGTGGTCATCATGCTGGTGCTGGGTCCCCCGAGGAGGTTCGATGGCGCTCACTGAAAGCTACGCCGGCGCCGAATCGATGAGGGCGAAGAGGCAGGGGATCTTGAAACCCGAGGGCGCGCGGAGTTTCTTATTCGGCGTCGGCTTGCGGGGGACAGGCGAGGGCCGGGCGCTGGGGCTGGTGCGATATCGAACGAAGCGAGTCTGAAGGCATCGCATTCGGCGCGCGCAGCGGGCGCCCGTTCTGCGGCGCCGCTCACGGGCGACAGGTTCGGACAGGCGCGGCGACAAGGGCGGTTTCGCTGAGCGACGCTATATTCGTGGTCCACGTCGCATGGGCGCGCCACGGCGCATGGCGCAGCTGGCGCGTGGATTTCCCACAAGACGTGCCCGATCGAGAGCGTGGGTATCATGCCGGACGGAGTCGGGGCGGAGCACTCGCCTGTCAGGAAGCGTCGTTCTCGAGCTTGCGATCTCTTGGGGCGCCGACGGCCGCTTCCAAGGAAGACATGGGCGCCTTCGGCTGCTCGGCGCCCCCTGCCCTGCGCTCGCGGCGCGGGCGGTGAGCAGACGATGCGTACTTTGTGCGGGGCGTTCAATGGCGACGCGCCTGCGGCGGTGCTTTTTGTCGGGACCTTGCGGAAGCCAGCGCGGCAGTGGCTCGATCTTCTTCATGATCAGACGCGACGCGGAAGAGCACCTGAGCGCCAGCAGACATGCGGAGTGGGTGGGCCAGGAGTTTGCGCCGCCGTCTCCTCCTGCCGATCCTGATCGCACTCTCGCGAGGCCTCGCGCGTGGCGCCGGCCCCCGCCCAGCAACGGCCTGTGGACCTCTTGCGCCGCATTGCGTCGACGACGCCAACGAGACGCGCGCGGTGACGTCGGCCGCGAACGCCCAGTTCACGCTTGAGCAGGTGCGCGTGCACATGAGCGCCGCACAGTCGTCAGATGGATATCTTCACAACGCTGGAAAAGAGCTGCGCGTCTCCCTTCTTCGTCGGGCCCGGCGCCAAAGAGTGCGACGCTGCGGCGCTCGGGGGTGCCGCCGGGCTTCCTGGGCTGGTCCAGTTTGACGATATTGCGCTGGGCATTCAGACGGCGGTGATCGGAGGCGCGCGTGGTGAGTTGCAGCGGCGCATCCAAGCGCGCCGCAGGGGACGCTACTCCATTGGGCGATTCTGGTCAACAGTTCGAGTATGGAAGTTCACTCGCAATGTCTTCGGCGCGGCGGTCCAGGGAGCCATGCTGCCGGGGCTTGCCGCTCTCGTCTTGTCTCTTGTCCGAGGCTCAGGAGTTGCGTCTCGACCGTGCGCTCGCTGGCTTCGCTCGTGAGCTTCTGGGAGGGGATGCGCGCTATAGTGGAGGGGAAGAATGACGAGGGCAATGCCGCCTGCGAGGTAAACCTGTCCTTCGATATCGGGTTTTCACCCACGTCGCGGTCTTCCGTCGAGTTGGCGCTGCCCCTGCGGGGTCGAGCTTCGAATTGGGAGATTGAGACACCATCGGCCCAGGGCTCGTCATCCTGAGCGTCGCTAGGACATCGGGGCGATCTTTGGGCAGCTTCCGATAGGTGGTCATGCCGCGTAGCGCGAACAGGGCTGGTAGCACGCGAACGCGAGACCATGCGCCAAACGCCTCGCGACCGACAACCTGAGCTTGGTTCAGAAGTCTGGGGTTGAGTTGCTCGAATCCCGGCTCTTCGCGGGTCCATCGGCGGTGCCCCCGCGTCGTCTCTGCGTGCGTGCCCTGTTCGGGGGCGGGGATCTGAGGGGGCAGTTCTTGGCGTTGGATACCTGGCTTCTACGGGCGGGGGCCAAGACTGTGGCTGTTCCACCGCGTGCGTGTATCTATGTAGTTCTCCTCCTGATCCTTGAGAGGCTCTTGGAGGCGCTCTCGAGGTGGCCCCGCCGCCGACGGCTACCTGGCGGCGTGCGCTGGAGAACGATGGCGGAGCGATCTGCGGGCGGGTCTTTACTGCCAAGAGAGTGTTTCTGGCGCGTCAGCGGTTTGCTAAAGGCAGTGGCACCTCATGTTGGTCAGTCACCCCCATCCATCATCGTCGCGAACGAGTGAATTTTCCGCGACCAGAGCTTCCGCGCCCGACGAAGCGCTCGATCGCATGCTGTTCAGGCCGTGCTTCGAGGTCGGCCCCCTCCAAATACCGCCCCCTTCAACCATCCCATTCAGGGCCCCGAGTGCCTGCGTTGCTCCCCGCAGACCCGACTCGAGGGGCGATGTTTGGATGCCGAAGTATCGGGGCGCATGGGATCTGCCGCGAGCATTCGGAGCCATCTGAGGATCGACCAGCGCTGAATCGCCATCTTTGTCGACGCTCGCCTCGAGTGCCACTCGCCCGTCGAGGGCTGGGTGTTTCGCCCGGGGGCGGAGGCGCTCGAGGCGGCGGCGCGTCGTTCACCGTCGCGCGGAGGGCGGCGGCGCTCGCGCAGGGGCCGCTCCGGCACGGCGCGCGCGTCCCGCGCGCGTGGAGGAGGCAGGTCGCAGCGGCGCAGTCAGCCTGCGGGCGGAGTTCCCAGGCCTGCGGCGCCTGCCCAGCCCGCGCGACGTCAGCGGGGCCTTGGGGGCAGCGGCGGAGGAGGAGCAGCTGCCAGCGGCGACGCTCGCGCGCGCACGGGGCAGACTTGCGGACTTCCCGCGGGCGCCTTAGAGAAGCTGCCAGCGATGGGCGTGAATGTGCACGCCAAGCTGCGTGCAGTGATCACGCGGGCCGCCCCCGGCATTTCCTTCGACCTGTGGGTGCTCATGGCAGCCGAATTCGCGACCGTGGCGATGGGGGGGAACGCGCACTTGATCCAGAGTGGCTTTCAAGCAGGGCGCGAGTACGCCACAGAGGCGACGCGGGCGAGGGGCGAGCATCGCCAGGGTCCGACGCGCAAGCCGGTGCCCGAGGTGATCGTGGGCCCAGCGCGCGCAGGTCTTCCTAGTGGTGGCGAGGACGTTAGGAAGGTGACCGTGGCGGGCGAGAAGCAGGTGCGCCTCGACAGCCTTGCTCCAGTCACTGATCTGACGACGCTGGTCATAGGGTCCAGAGTCAGCACGGCCTGCAAAGAGGGGCTCGCGAAGGTGGTCAGCTTGGCGGATCCCAAGATGCAGCGGGCGTTTCAGGGGTGCGTGGCCCAACTCGGAGGTGTTGTTCGGCCAGGCATGGCGCCGCAGTCGCACGCGGAGCGGGATCTCCAGCTCGCGCTCGACGAGTTCGAAGTGTCGAGCGGAGTGGCGTCAGATCGCAAGTCGCGTCAAGTCCAGGGGATGGCCTCCCTGGCTCAGACGTCGGCGCGTGCCGGCGCTAGATCGCAAAGTCCAGGGGGCGGCCGCCTTGGCCTTAGCGTCGCCATGTCTTTTGCTAGACGTGGCGCGCAGTGGCGGCGGAACGCCAGGCGTTGGAGCGCAAGTCCAGGAGATGGCCTCCCCGGCTACGCCGTCGCGCTAGGGCGTTCGAGCGCTAAGTCTGGGAGATGGCCCCCCTGACTCTAGCGTCGCCGCGTGTTTTGCCGAGGGGGGCGGAGCCGCTCAGTCGCAGGATGGCATGGGCATCGTCGTGCAGAGGCCCCCGTTCGATTGCGCCGAGTGCGGCGATGGGGGGAACCGCGCAGTTCCTACTGGCGGCCGCAGCGAGGGCCAGCGCATCCGCGCAGACTGCCAGTGCAGGGTCACAGACAGCGAGCTCGGGATCACAGCTGGCCAGATCGAGATCGTTGATAAGTACACCCTCTGCAACGGTGACCGCGTCGAGTTTGCAGATCGCCAGTTCAAGATTGCGGATGCCACAGGGGCGAATCGCCGCGTCGGAGAGGGCATCTAGGTCGAGTGAGGATGAGGGCGCCGTGGACGCCCTGAACGAGGCTCGTGCTGTCGCCGCCGCTGCTGATATCCCCACTTCCTCTTCCCCCTCCTCCTCCTCCTCCTCCTCCTCCTCCTCCTCCTCCGTTGAGACCTCCTTCGTCCGCTCCGTCCTTCAGAGATCTCGTGGCCTATGCCGCGCGTTTTTAGCTTCGCGTGTCTTTTTCCCAACCATCCTGTGGTGATGGGTCCTCGTTTTAAAGAGACGGTGCCCCGCGTCTCCTTCTCCTCCCGCTGCCCCCTCCCTCCTCCCTCCCCTCCCTCCTTGCCTCTGCTCTTGGCGCGCCCATCACACGTTTCGTAGCCCCATAGGGAGCTCCACAGGAGACCCCAGCGGTTGTTCTCGCATGCGGTTCCCCCGCCCAGGGCAGCGTTTCGTGGCCCCATAGGGAGCTCCACCGAAGGCCCCAGTGGCTGTTCTCGCATGCGGTTCCCCCGCCCAGGGCAGCGCTTCGTGGCCCCATAGGGAGCTCCACTGAAGGCCCGAGTAGCTGCTCTCGCATGCGGTTCCCCCACCCAGGGCAGCGTTTCGTGGCCCCATAGGGAATTCCACCGAAGGCCCCAGCGGCTGCTCTCGCAAGCGGTTCCCCCACCCAGGGCAGCGTTTCGTGGCCCCATAGGGAGCTCAACCGAAGGCCCCAGTGGCTGCTTTCGCATGCGGTTCCCCCACCCAGGGCAGCGCTTCGTGGCCCCATAAGGGAATTCCGCCGAAGGCCCCAGTGGCTGCTTTCGCGTGCGGTTCCCCCACCCAAGGCAGCGCTTCGTGGCCCCATAAGGAGCCCCACCGAAGGCCCCAGTGGCTGCTCTCGCATGCGGTTCCCCCACCCAGGGCAGCGCTTCGTGGCCCCATGGGGAGCTCCACTGAAGGCCCCAGCTGCTGCTCTCGCATGCGGTTCCCCCGCCCAGGGCAGCGCTTCGTGGCCCCATGGGGAGCTCCACTGAAGGCCCCGGCGGCTGCTCTCGCAAGCGGTTCCCCCACCCAGGGCAGCGCTTCGTGGCCCCATAGGGAGCTCAACCGAAGGCCCCAGTGGCTGCTTTCGCATGCGGTTGCCCATAGGGAGCTCCACCAAAGGCCCCAGTAGCTGCTCTCGCATGCGGTTCCCCCGCCCAGGGCAGCGCTTCGTGGCCCCATACGGAATTCCACCGAAGACCCCAGTGGCTGCTCTCGCATGCGGTTCCCCCACCCAGGGCAGCGCTTCGTGGCCCCATACGGAATTCCACCGAAGACCCCAGTGGCTGCTCTCGCATGCGGTCCCCCCGCCCAGGGAAGCGCTTCGTGGCCCCATAGGGAGCTCCACCGAAAGCCCCAGTGGCGCAGTTCGCATGCGGTTCCCCCACCCAGGGCAGCGCTTCGTGGCCCCAAGGGGAGCTCCACCGAAGGCCCCCGTGGCGCAGTTCGCATGCGGTCCCCCTTCCCCCACCCAGGGCAGCGCTTCGTGGCCCCATGGGGAGCTCCACCGAAGGCCCCGGTGGCGGAGTTCGCATGCGGTTCCCCCGCCCAGGGCGGCGTTTCGTGGCCCCATAGGGAATTCCACCGAAGGCCCCAGTGCCGCAGTTCGCATGCGGTTCCCCCACCCAGGGCAGCGTTTCGTGGTCCCACAGGGAGCTCCACCGAAGGCCCGCCCCAGTGGCTGTTCTCGCATGCGGCTCCCCCAAGCCCCACCGAAAGCGGCACCCACAACGCGTTACGAACAACTGTTTATGGTTGGGTTCTTCGCCAGGATATTTTTGTCCTTGGGCCACGTTTCATTGGCCGTCTTCAAATCGCTCTGCCTGCTCACCGCGGGTCGCAGTCGAGCTGCGTCTATTCGGGGTTCCTTCCTGTCGGGGGGGGGCGTCGTTCACTCGCATCTGATTGCGCACGATGGGTCGCACATAGCAGGGTCTCATGGCGAATGCTGCTGTGTGGTCGCTCAAACATACGGCCCGAGATCGCTCCACCACCACGATCACTTCCTCCTCCGCTGACGTCAGGCAGAACTCCAAATCCAGAACGTCGGCCCGTCCATTCCCAGCGAGGCTTCGCGCGTTCGTTTGTTCGTATCCTCCACTGGGCGGCGGCGAGGACGGCAACGACCACGACGGCAGTGGTGGCGCTTCGGACGGCAGCGGCGTCGGTTCCAGACGGCCCCAACGACGCCCCTGACATCCGACGAGAACTCGCGAGAAATCGCGACCAGAGCGTTCTACAAACCCAATGTTGCTGCCGCGTTTACCGAGCTGGATCCGTCTGAGGGGCGCATTCAAACTGGGTCGCCCTTGTCGACATGAGCGTAACTACCCGCAGAAGGTCGCAGGTAAGCGCCCTCGTGTCCAATGTGGCGCGCGGTGTGCCACGCCAGCAGCCCGCGTAAGCCACCCCATGATGTCGCTACGCCATCTCACATAAGACCCGGTTTTCCTCGCACATTGGTGCGGCTCCTGCGGCCCGAAGCCGTGCGAGGACAACACGTGTGAACAAGCGCGACACGCCAGACCTCACAGCCGTCGGCTCCGGCGGCGTCATTGACGTCGTCGGTGGTCGTTCTTCTTTTTCGTCGCCTCTCATCTTTTTCGTTGTTCGTCGTTCTTCTTTTTCGTTCCTGAGTCGTCGTCGGTCGTCGTTTTTCGTCGTTCCCGAGTCGTTCCCAGGGATTGGCTGTTCTTCCCGGGTCGCTGTTGGACGGCCCCCAGAGCCCGACGAGGGCCCCCCGAGGCCGACAGCCGCCCAAACATTTCTTCGTCGTCGCTTCTTCATGACGGCGTGGTCGGTGTCTTCGGTCGTCGTTTTGTGCGGTCGATCTGTGAGGTCTGGCGGACCCTCACAGATCGATCCGCTGAGAAATTTGCGCAGGATTGCGCACAAATGTTCTATGGCGGCTGTTGTAGTGATCGATGCGGTTGTTTTCCCAGACGTTGGATCTTAGGATCGTTTTTCAAATTCTCTCGCGATAGCGGTCGTTACGATGGCCGGTAACGTCACGATGCGCGCGGGCGTTGTTTGGGACTTGCTCGCCCCTAGCCATTCCTAAACGGCGCCCGCGCGAACCATGATGTTGCCAGGAAAGGGGGGGGGAGGCGGGCCTATCTTCGGTAACCGCCGCCACAGTCAGCCCGCATATAAGGGACAATCTTCCTAAAAGGTACCCTTGCATCCTGGCCCCTTCGGCACATCCTTAGCGTCTGTCGCTGGCCGTCCTCGCTGGGCAAGCGTTAACATTCAAGGGTGTACAAAAACGCCCCTAACCTGGTTTACGAGGCGCTGTGCGCTGAACCTCCTGTGGGCTGACAGGGTAAACCCTGCATATCGAGCGTCTCGCGCGACATCCTGGCGGCTCTCTGGCCTTTTGGAGCTCCCAGGAGGTTTACAGACCACTCACTTGTAACCCAGGGTGGGGGCGTTCTTTGCATCCCTAAAACATGGGAGTGCGCGAATCGTAGAAACGGGTTGGCAGTGTCGCGAATCGTAGAAACGCGTGCTCATGCCAAAACACACTCTGCTTCCCCTCAGGGTGCCGTTTGTTTCTTGGGTTTCGACTGTTCGCACCAAAAGTCGATGGACACCCTGGGATCTCAGGGCTTGGTGTCTTGTGGAAGGTTTCTTGTGGTCGAGTTCCCTACTGTCTCACGAACCGTAGAAGCATTAAGTTGGGCGTGCCTCTCTACAGGAGGAGTATTCAAAAAGAGTCAAACAATAGTCCGGGACGTTTCTTTGAGTTGTCTTGACGCATGTTTAACTTTTTTTTGATTCTGTTTCATCTTTCGTTGAAGATCCGCCTGTAGGAGGACATGCCCGACCTAACCGTAGGATCACGTGCTCCAGGGCTCGTCGCCGGTCGTCGCGCGCCGCCGGGGGCCGCGGAGGCCGGGGGCAGGCGCGATGGCGTCAGGGCGCTGCTCGGCGGCTACAGCATGGGCGCCTCCTCGGCGCTGTGGGCCGCCCCGCCGCACCCCGCTGGGGCGGCCCCGGGGGGAGGGGGGGGCAGGCGGCATTTTAAGACGGAGGAGGAGGAGGAGGCAGGAGGCAGGAGGCAGGAGGAG
>CAUYUJ010015782.1:832369-854916 GCA_963575745.1 Prorocentrum cordatum | reverse complement strand
CAGGATCAGCTGCGTCCACGCCACCCAGGACAGCGCTTCGAGGGCCCACGGCAGGGTCCGCACGCGTCAGCGCCACCCAGGACAGCGTTTCGTGGCTTCATAGGGAGCTCCACCGAAGGCTCCAGTTGCAGGGTCCGCATTCGTCACCGCTACCCATGACATCGTTTCGTGCCCCCATGGAGAGCTCAACCGAAGGCTCCAGTGGCAGGGTCCGCACGCGTCACCGCCACCCAGGACAGCGTTTCGTGACCCCATAGGGAGTCCCACAGAAGGCTCCAGTTGCAGGGCCCGCATGCGTCAACGCCACCCAGGACAGCGTTTCGTGGCCTCACAGGGAGCTCCACCGCAGGCTCCAGTGGCAGGGTCCTCTGCGTCACCGCCACCCAGGACAACGTTTCGTGGCCCCATGGAGAGCTCCACCGTAGGCCCCAGTGGCAGGGGTCCGCACGCGTCAACGCCAACCATGACGACGCTTCGTGGCCCCATAGGGAGCTCCACCGAAGGCCCCAGTGGCAGGGTCCGCATGCGTCAACGCCGCCCAGGTCAGCTTGTCGTGGCCCCATGGAAAGCTCCACCGAAGGCTCCAGTGGCAGGGTCCGCACGCGTCACTGCCACCCAGGACAGCGCTCCGTGGTCCCATAGGGAGCTCCACCGAAGGCTCCAGTGGCAGGGTCCGCACGCGTCACTGCCACCCAGGACAGCGTTTCGTGCCCCCACAAGGAGCTCCACCGAAGGCTCCAGTGGCAGGGCCCGCATTCGCCAACGCCACCCAGGACAGCGTTTCGTGGCCCCACGGGGAGCTCTACCGAAGGCTCCAGTGGCAGGGTCCGCTGCGTCACCGCCACCCAGGACAACGCTTCTCGGCCCCATGGAGAGCTCCACCGTAGGCTCCAGTGGCAGGGTCCGCACGCGTCAACGCCACCCAGGACGACGCTTCGTGGCCCCATGGGGGGCTCCACCGAAGGCCCCAGTGGCAGGGTCCGCATGCGTCAACGCCGCCCAGGACAGCGTTTCTCGGCCCCATGGAGAGCTCCACCGAAGGCACCAGTGGCAGGGCCCGCATGCGTCAACGCCACCCAGGACAGCGTTTCGTGGCCCACATGGAGCTCCACCGAAGGCTCCAGTGGCAGGGCCCGCATGCGTCAACGCCACCCAGGACAGCGTTTCGTGGCCCCATAGGGAGCTCCACCGAAGGCTCCAGTGGCAGGGTACACATGCGTCAACGCCACCCATTTCGGCACACCCCTCACACGGTTCGTTGCCCAACAGGGAGCTCCACCGAAGGCCCCAGAGGCAGGGTCCGCATGCGTCACTGCAACCCAGGACAGCGCTTCGTGGCCCCATGGAGAGCTCCACCGTAGGCCCCAGTGGCAGGGTCCGCATGCGTCAACGCCGCCCAGGTCAGCTTGTCGTGGCCCCATGGAGAGCTCCACCGAAGGCCCCAGTGGCAGGGTCCGCATGCGTCAACGCCGCCCAGGTCAGCTTGTCGTGCCCCCATGGAGAGCTCCACCGAAGGCCCCAGTGGCAGGGTCCGCATGCGCCAACGCCACCCAGCCCCACTTGGAGCTCAACCGAGAGCGGTACCCACACTGCGGCACTCGCAGCTGCCTATGGTTTTGGTCCTTCGCCAGGCGAATGTTTCTCGAGGCGGGGCCCTTGGAAGTCCCAACCCTTCGGTGCTGGCCCGCAGGGGTCCCCGCGGCACCGGGGGCCAGGAGGTGGAAGAGGAGGAGGAGGGGGAGGAGGAGGAGGAGGAGGAGGAGGAGGAGGAGGAGGAGGAGGAGGAGGAGGAGGAGGAGGAGGAGGGGAGGAGTAGGAGTAGGAGGAGGAAAAGGAGGACGAGGAAGAGGAGGAGGAGGAGGAGGAGGAGGAGGAGGAGGAGGAGGAGGAGGAGGAGGAGGAGGAGGAGGAGGAGGGCCGGCAACGGCCAACCCCCCCCCCGCCGTGGCTTCCACCCGGCTGCACGCAAGAGCGGCCCTATAGAGGGGAGAGTGGCCCCGGGGGCCGGTGCTCCATCCCAGGTGGTCCTCCGAGGGCCCAGGGATCGGGCGAGGGCCCCCGAAGCCGCCAACCGGCCGAACGCCTCCCGTGGTCGCGAGCATGTCGCGAGCATGTCGCGAGCATGTCGCCGCTGCACGTCGCGAGCATGTCGCCGCTGTCGGCCTCCCTCGGGGGCCCGCTCTCCTTCGGACGTGCCGCTCCCTCGGCGGCCCTCCGCCCGGGCAGCCCGGGCTCCGGCCGTGCCCGTCGGCTGGGTCCAGATAGGGTCGCGCCGCATCGCCGAGGCATCGGCGATGCGGCTCGATGCGGAGCCCGGTTTTCCCCCCCTTCGCCGTCGCCGATGCATAGTCTTCGCCGATGCATTACCGAATGGTCACGCATGGACGATGCGGCGAGATCCTCCGACCCTGAGTCGTGCCGTGACAGTCCCGAGGCTTGGTGAGGGCCCCTGGGGGCCGCAAATCTTACAACCGCCGTCGTGATGTCTCATGACTCGAGGGGGTCTGGGCCGAGAAGTGCGCAGACGACGACGACGACGACGGCGACGACGGCGACGACGACGACGACGACGACGTCGATGACCGCGACGACGTCGACGACGTCGACGACGACGTCGACGACGACGACGACGACGACGACGCAGACGACGACGACGACGTCGACGACGTCGACGACGGCGACGACGACGACGGCGGCGGCGGCCGCGGCCCGGCGGCACGAGGCCGCGTTCTTGTGCCCCACGGCGGTGCGGGGGCTGGTGCTGCTCTGCGTGCCCGGGCTGCGCGCCTCGCCTCGCCGCGGGGGGGGTGCCGCCTCGCGCCGCAGCCGCCGGGCTCCCCGCACGCCTTTCCCGCCGCACGGCGGGCGACCCGACGCGGACAGCGACATCGTCGACGACGGCGACGACGACGACGACGCCGACGACGACGCCGACGACGACGACGCCGACGACGACGACGACGACGACGACGACGACGACGACGACGACGACGCTGCCGAGCGCCCCCCTCCGCGGGGGGGCGGGCGGCGCCGCCCAGGGCGGCCCGCCGACCTCCCCGCGCAGTCCCCCAGCTGCCGCTGCCGCCGCCGTCGTCCGCCGCCGCAGCGTGCGCCGCCGCCGCCCTTTGCTTTCGCCTGAGGTCGGGCACGCCTGAAGTCAAAAAGAATCAAAACATACACCTTAGGCGATGCTTAAGAAAACTTAAGTTTTCGTCCAGAGTCTCGATTATTCTTAACGTTTCAATGTACATCCTAAGATTTTAATGGAAATGTTGGGTTTTGATTCAAGTTCTGAGACTATGAATTTCTTAACCCATGATTTCTTAAGCATTTCGCAGGGTGTAGCCTGGAGACGATGTTCCGACTATTCCTGGCCATGTTTGAATATTTCTGTAAGTGTTTCATTCTTCCTCCATAGACCGCCTGTGGGGGGACATGCCCGACCGAACTTTCGCCTTCGCCGCCCCCGCCGCCGCCGTCGTCGTCGTCGGCGTGGTCGCCGTGATCGTCGTGCTGGTCCTTGAGTCGGTTGTCGGGCGGTCGTTGGTCGGTCGTCGGTCGTCGTTCGTCGTTCGTCATTCGCTCTCGTTGTCGTCCTCGCCCTCGCTCTCGTCCTCGCCCGCTGAGGAGAGGGAAAGACGAGGAGGAGGGGGAGGATGATGAGGATCGCGAGGCGAGGAGGTTGACTACGAGGAGAATAGATGAGGAGGATGGCGAAGGGCTGGTGGCTGAGGAGGAGCAGGAGCAGGAAGCTGGGGCGGATCAACTATCCAGCTGTCTGCCGCAACTTCGCCACAGTGCCAGCGAAGCACTCTGTATGACGACCCTTCGAGCATCGCCCGTGGAGCAGTCTTAGTAGCAGTCTTCGTGGAGCTCATCGCTGGCAATTGCACGCGCGCTCGCGGGGGCTGGGCAGGTGGTCGGCGGCGGTGGGTTTCCTGAGCTGTCGCTTGAACCTCGCTCTGGGGAGAAACAGTGGCAGGGTAGCTGCAAGGCAACGCTCAACGCCCGCACCAAAGTTTGTCATTGTATCTCGAAGTTATGCCTGGGTCGTGTGCCAAACTGGCGTCACCCCCAACAATGCTACTATGTGTGCGTCGCCCCCTAGGGGACACGCGGGCACCAAGAAATCTTATAGTATATGTGTCGTGGTGGGCGTTTTCTGGCCACACCGCTCGGGAAACGATATACTACAAGATGGGAATATTCTACGTTCGGGTCGGACGCGCGCCTCCTATGAGGACGTAGGGCACTAGTATGTCTCTGTGCGTCCCATCAGAGGCGTGTTGGGAGTCGCTCGGGTTCTCCTTGGATGCCTCTCGGGGGCCTCGTGAAGGCTTATTGCGAGCATCCCGGGGGCTTCCTGGGCCTCATGCGGGGTTGCCTCTGGGTGGCCTCTGGGGCCTCTTGGGGGCCTCGGGGTGGTTCGCAACCATGTCAGCGAAGCACTCTGTCTGCCGACCCTTCGAGCACCGTCCGCAAGGCCGTCACTTGTGACACAACTCTCGTCCCCACATCTTGAGGAGTTCTCATGGGGCTTGACTTTTAGGGCCTTGGGTCTTTATTTGCCTTCTGTGGGCCCCTCTTGGGCACTGGGGCTCTCTTGGGTCGTCTCTGGGCTCTCTTAGGCCGTCTTGGGGCCTCTAGTCCGTCTGGGGTGTCTCTTCGGATTTAGGCCATCTTGGGTCCACCCAGTTGCTTGGGGCTTTGATGGGGCGGTTCTGGTTCGTCTAGAGGTCGTCTTGGAGTTCTACGTGGGCCCTTCTGGATTTTCGAGGACTCCAGAGCGTGGAAGGTGGAACACATGGAACAACTTAAGGCACACGGCGTTTTGCCTCTCGAAGGCCGTTGGAGAGCGTCTTGCAATGAGTCTTCGGCCTCCTATGGGCCTCTTGACACTTCTAGGGCGCTACCTGCGGGCCCCTTGGGTTCATCTTGAAGCGAGCTTGAGCCATCGTGGCGGCCTTGGTGGCCTGCCTTGGCCGTCGTGGACGCCGTGGAGAGCGCCAGGCAGGCGTCGGGAAGCCCAGCCAAGGAGCCTGCGGGAGGGAGGGTGGTGGTGGCCAGGCAGCGTGTGTCGGACGGGGCGGGGCACCTGCGACGTTTACATAACCCTACCAGGCAGCATGTAGCATTCATTATTCCACGCCTTGAGGTGCCATGGGGACACCTTGGCGGATAAGTCGATGCTGGGTGAAGGAGCAGGAGGGGCAGGAGGGGGGAGAGGAGGTTACGGAGTTACGAGTAATGCGACCATGTGTTTCATCATAATGTTAGCAAGCAGCGTGCATGACATGTTTTGTTTGTATTAATTTGCGGAGTTCAGCTTTTCTGTGCACCGTGGGCCGTAAACCGTGCCGAACGCGAATGTTGTAACCCTTGCGATGCCATCCATGATGTGACGACTCTCACTCAGTAACTTAGCCAGCTGTTTGGCAGCATGCTGTCCGCAGAAGGAAGACCACCCCAAACCAACACCAACACCAAATGCGTGGGTGGTATGCCCCCCCCACCACAGGAGGAACATTACCCGAACCAACACCAATATCAGGTGCGTCGGCGCTATGAGCCCCCCCCCAGAGATGTGCACCTGTTGCCCAGGTGGTGGTTCCAACTGACGCCGTCCACGCATTTTTATCCGATGCAAGGAGAATTCAGCAGCCCCCCTCTTCTGGGCGATGGGTGTCGACCTCCTATACCCCTGACAAAAAAAGGCTGGTATCATCGAGTGCGTGTTGGGAGCTGAAGGCGCTGCATATCATTGGGGCGGGAGAAAGAGGGCTGAAGGGTGTTCAAACGCGGTCCAGGCCCCCCGCGCTCCTGCTCAGCTGACCAAGCCTCTAAAGTGCTGAGCAACACCCCCAACGTGACCCAGTAAGCCGTAAGCCATTCGTTCGACGTGGAAAGCGCGTGTCTGATCTTGGGCATCAGCTCCCACTGAAGGAGGGGGCATGGGCTGAAATGATGTTGAGTGGGGGGGCACCCTACCAGGCGGCATCATTTGGCATGCTACCACGTCTCAACCTCCCAGGCGGTACCTTTGCGGAACTGTCGATGATAGGTGCAGGAGGAAGAGGAGGGGCAGGAGGGGGGAGAGGGGGAGGAGGAGTGGGGGGGGGGGGCGGAGGAGGGTTGCGAAGATATTGAGTGATGGGCGCACGTCGCGCCGCGGCTCTTGTGGCACTCTGGGGCGCTCTTGGAAACTGCTGTGGTCGTCCTGGGGGCCTCCCTGGGCACCTCTTGGGGGGATCTCTCGTCCACCTCGGTTCAGGTCGAGACTTCAGAAGTCCACTGGAAGCGAAACGGCGAGAAGCCAGCAATCATTCCCCCACTAGTATTTGCAATTAGGAGGTCTTAATTCTGCTTCAAGCATCTGGGCCTGGGTGGCGGTCTGGCGGCTCCACTGTCGCCCTCGCCGCCTCGTCGCCGCTTGTCACCTGGGTCTGGGTTGCGGTCTGGCGGCTCCGCGCTCGCTGTCGCCGCCCCGTCGCCGCCTCGCACCGATTCTCCTTTCTAACAAAATATTTGGATCTACCCCCCCCTTTGCGGGATGTAACTTCCCCTTTCTTGTATTGCAAGTTTCATGCGTTTCTGCCCCATCGCCCATCCCAAATATGAACTCATACCATCCCAGCCAGGCTGGTATCGACCCCACCCCCTCAACCCTTGCAAACAAATGCTATGGACGCGCCCTCCACCATACCACACCGCCAAGCGTCCTGAGGGACGCGTGGGCAGAAGAGCGCGCGATTGGCAGCTCTTCGCGGCAAACGCACAGAAACGGAGCGCATCACGACTGTGAAGCAGAAGAGACAGCGGCAAACAGCAGGAGGGGGAAAGGAGAAGGAGGGGGAGGGGGGACGACGAAGAGAGGAAGAGGAGATGGGATAGCCTGACTATAGTTACAACAAGTGCTCATAAACTGAAAATGCCCGTCGCTGTCGCGGCCGCCCCCGCTTCCTGCGAAAGGCCCATTGCTGGGGAGAGCCATCTGCATTGCAGAGCACTTTTCTCTCGAGGCTCGACTCACTTCCGTTTTCGATCTTGGTGTGCAGTTTCATTTGTTTCTGCAATAATATGTCCGAGAGTGGCTTCGCTCCGGCCTTCTCAAGAACTGTGGAGTTGGGGACCCTGGAGAAGTACGATGGTGGGATGCCCAAGATCTTCTGGACGCACTTGCAGTGAAAGGCATCTAGTCGCGCTCTGTCGGCCTTGAGAAGCCTCACTGAATCCAGAGAGTATAAAACCTTGCTTAGAACACAAGCGGAATATGTATACAGAGATTGTATTTCTTTTTCCATCCAACTGCGGCGTGAGACCAACCTCGTTGAAGATGCTGGCCCCCTCGCCCAGCCTCCGGGACAACTCGCTCCCAGCTCTGCCGTCGTAAGATATTAATCCGCCCAAACAGACTGCCTTACGCACGGACTTGACTGCTTCTCCTGTTGGTCTTCGCGCCTCCCCTGTTGAGAACATCTTCATCTGCAACGTTTTATCCCAATTGAGCTCCATGCCATAATTCCGGCCCTCTTTGACGATTGACTCGAGCATGAGTTGAATGTTTCCGGGGTGTAGCGACGCTAAGAGAGTATCGTCCGCGTACACAATGTCCCTGGTGACGACGTATTCCGGCTCGGGTTGCACATCCAGCGAGTCCAAGGAATCGCGCAGCATTACGATTTGCACCGCGATGAACAAGCAGGGTCTCCGCGGGCAACCTTGGGCGATTCCGGCCGATTATCTCCTCTCCGAAGAGGTCCCGCAGTGGTCAATTATCGTGAAACACCGTTCTGCATATATTCCCCGAATCATCTCTACAATTGGCGATTGTAGTCCAAATCTCTCCAATCTCTCCAAAGCCTTGCACATGCTGTCGGGCTTCAGAAGATCGAAAGTTTTCGCCAAATCTAGCATTAGAACCAATAAGCCGCCCCCGTTGTTCATATGAGCTGCATTTACCTCTTCCTGACAAGCGTCAAAGCGTCTGTCGTTCCTCGCTTCGGGCGGAAGCCAAACTGAGATTCCCGCATTTTTTGCTCGCACCCACCATCCAAGGGTCTGGTGTAGCATCGAAGGCAATGCCTTGTAGCCCACTGCCAGAAGGGATATCGGCCTGTAGTTACTTGGTAGAGTAGCGTCACCTTTCTTGAACAACAGCACCACGTTCGCACGTTTCCACGCGGATGGTATGTTTTCCGTCTCCCAACACATCTGGTATACGTGCAAGAGCGTTTCGGAAGCATGCACGTCTTCAACAACAACTTTCCAGAATTCCGCAGGCACGTCATGCGGACCTGAAGCCTTTTTTTGTTTCATGTTCTTGATTGCTGTCCGGAGCTCGTCTAAACGGATTGTGTCGGTGTTTATCGGCAGGGTGTTCCCAAGCTTCCTGATGTTCGTTGGAGGCGCGTCGGCGAAACAGACTCGCCATTGCACCTGCTCGAAATACTCTGCGAGGGTGTCTGGTCTGGCACAGCTGTCGCACAGATTGCCATTCAAGTCTTTCACCCCCACATGCTTCTGGGGCGCCTGCCTTCGTAGATGCTTCACGGCTCCCCAACTGCCAGTAGAAACCAAATTGTCCAACCATGCTGCGCGGTCTTTCCTACCAGCCTTCCGAATCGATTGGTGTAGCCGGAGCTCGTTCTCGTAGTCCCCCGAGTGGCGGCAAGCGTTCCCATCCGCACTAAGTCCCAAAGTCAGCTCGCTTGTTCACGGTTTTTGCGGTCGTATTTCGAAACTTGGGAGAACATGTGCCACGGCATCGAAGGCTCGCTGTACTGCATCCGCGGCTTCGTCCAAAGAAGTGGAAGAAGGTATGTCCCCGATGGCATGGGAAATCGTGGTGGCGAAGAGCATCTGAGTGTCCACGTCCGACAGAGCAAATCAATTCCTCGTTTTCGCCATGCATTTTCGCGACGACCTTTGAAATTCGAGCCGCAAGCTTGCGGATGTCAGAAAATTATGATTATTGAGGGCAGCTACCCTGGTAGACCAGCACTCTTCCATACATGAAAGCATTGAGTAATGACCTAAAACGTGATTGATTCTGGCGACATTGACTGCGTTGGCTGTACTCCCAAGTTCCTATATTTGAACTCATCCGCATCTTCCGCTTCGAAGAAGGTGTTGGCAACAACCGTGTTGCAGTTAACGCATAATTCTATCAACAACTGCCGGTTCGACACCTGCGACGCGTGCCGGCTCAGAAGGGTCCCTCCAAAGCATGTTCTCCGATAGTGCCTTCTTCGCCCGCTCCCCGATAGAGCAGTTTAGCATTGTAGTCCCGGAGAGCGACTGTGGAGCTGTGTTTCGTCGTTGGCTTGATATGCTGTGCGAGGTGCGCGTAGAAGGCTTGTCTGACTTCAGGCTCATGACCGCCATGGGGGGCGTATGCGGAAATGAGCGTTGACACCCCGCAAACGGCTTGATTCTGAGCGTTGCCATTCTTGGCAAGATTGCTTTGAACGCGACCACAGCAGAGCACGTCCATGGAGAAACGGCACAGCCTACTCCTGCATCGGGTCTGGATTCCACGATGATCTCTCCTGAAAAGCAATAGGGAACACAATCTTCTGTAAACTATTCGGCCCCGTGTGCATGCGTTTCATGAATACACAGAACGTCAAGTATGTATGTTTCCCTGTTTTTTGCAATCTCTGTTGCTTAACAATTGAATCCCCGCGCATGCCTTCCACGTTCCAAGTACCAAGGCGTATCGACTTGATTGGTAAGCACATCGTCCTGGATCTCCCCTAAGAATCTGGTGACCTCCCTGGCCGGAAAATCGTTGACGTCGAACCAGAAGATGCCTGCGCTGGAGTAGTCTGGCAGGCTGGCGTCCCGAGAATTGGATGGCAAGAGAGTGGTGTCGAAGGAGTTGGGGAGGGAGTTGAGGGTGAAGAAAGAACGAAGAAAGTACCATGTAGATGTTGTGGCTTGTCATCTTTGCCCATGCCTGGTATCTTTGCCCATGCCTGGTGATCATATCGATAGCTTTGCCCTGGATACGTCCATCACCATCGGACTCAAGCGAAAAAAGATGAGATAGTCCATCTGCGAAGGCTCCAGTGTCTGGTCGGACTAGGCGACTAGGCCTGACACCGGTCCTATTTCCTACTTGCCTTGCGACTTCCCCTTGGGATTCCCTTTCATCCCCTGCTGGGCTCTGGTAATCATGGCGTCGCACTTGTCGGACAGCTCCTTTACGTGTGGGTGCCCCTGTAGCTCTTCCCAAGCCTTCCACTGATCCCCTCAATTGTTGCGTAAAGTAGTGCCGTCCACGGTGACCGTAACTGCAAGCTCATCTCCCACGTGCACCTCATAGGGCAAGCTGTCCGATACATTCATGTTGTATGGATTGTTGATAACGTCTTTCAATCTGCATTTCAATCCACAACGGAAATTGCGTGCTGCACGCTCCGTAGGAGGGCGGTCCGGGGAGGCCCACATGGTTGTCCCTTCCCTTTGAAGTTTTGCTGATTTTATCAACGTGATTGCGACGTCTTTGTCCAGCGTGTTCGCAAATTCTGCACAGAGAATCGTTGTGGTGTCTCCCTTCACGTAGGTGTTGATTGGGGTAGGACCGGCGGCAGCTGACAAATGATCACGGAGCCAAGCTGCCGCTGTGTTGAACAGGTCGAAGCCTTCCAACTTGCCGAATACTCCAGTGATGGTGCGTTTCCCATCGCGGTCGTGGCTGGCACAAGCATCCCGGGGACCCTGCGGACATGTGGTGTTTCAATGTTTGCACTTCTTCTTCTAACACTTGGATCTTCGACTGCGCAACTGTGTCCAGGGATGCTTCGGACATCCTCGCGGATGCTGGTTGGAATGCGCATTGTGTTTCAGTGACGCCATACGCTGGGTGAGGATGACGATCTCGTTTTTCAGGGGGGCGACCGCGTTGTGAAGATCCTTTGGGGGGACTCCATGGATCTTGATGGCCGCGATGGCTTCAGCGGTAAGAGGCTCGCTGACAAGGTCACCGTTGCGATCCGACGCAGCAGCCATAATGTCCGCCGCAAACTGCGATTGACGAGCATGTGTCGCTCCAGAGCCGTCTTCGACCCGGGCGTCGTCAAGACCGTCCATCTCGTGTAGTAGGTTGTGAATGCGGTGCTGTTTGAACAGCTGCTGGACGGGTGTACCAGGGGCCTGCGTGTCGGCATTGGCACCTGAAGCAGGCATCGTTCTGGTAAGTAGCGGAAGACCCCAAATACCAAACATCCAAATGACAATTATCAGCCTTATATCCCGCTCACGGCGGTTGTTGGTGAAGTCCAAGGTGGGCAGTCCCAGCCGCGCTGCCCCTTGGAGAGCAGTGACCCGTGCGGGCCGCGCGCAATGGGCTGTGCATGAGAGGGCTTGAGCCAGTATTCAAGAACCCCGTGGAAACAAATGGGACGGGGTGCGCATGCGCGCGTCGTCGCGCGCGTGTGCCGAACTGTTTCGAACATCTAGGGTTTCGTAATGATTTCAAATCCGGGTGTCACGAACACATCAGTAAAAGGACAGGCCGTCGCAAGGGGGGGGTCAAAAAAGAGTACGCGCTCGCGCTTTCGCAGATTCACAATAACACGGGTTTTTAAACATGTTCATGACATGCTACCACACAGGCATCCAACGCGCGCATGCCGAAATCGTTCGAACGTCTTTGCGCGCGGGCTGTCGCAATAATCCTCTGGAAAACATGCGACGAAACGCGCGCGCGTCGTCGCGCGCGCTTGCCGAGATCTTTCAAACACGTTGGTTTCCGCAGGGATTTCAAACACGAGAGTCCTGAATACGCGACTTTGCAGTATCCTTTCTCGAAAAAGCTTGCGCGTGCGTTCATGGGCGTTCTTGGACACCATCGGTTTCCCAACATTGTCCACAAGAGCTAACAAAATGGCCTCTCGCGCCGCATGTCGAACTAAGCCTGACGCCCTTGCGCGTGGGTTGGGGGGGCACGGCCCGTGCCAAATATTACCGCGCGGGCCACTCGCGCACGTCGGCCGCGCGCGCAGTTAGAACCCCTTCCAAAATCTTGATCGCCGACGCGAGGGCATCGACATCTTGACCGGCGGGCGTGATCGACAGCGCCGTCATTGGCCTTGCCGCCGCCATCGCCACCATCGCCACCATCATCACTACTCACATCATCGTGCCCACAGTTGTTGGCGTCGCCATGATACCGCGCCCGCCCAAGCCACCGACTAGCATTGAAGTGCCCGTTGGGACATGCCCAGGGGTCAGTGCCACCGCGGCCGCGTCGGTCGCGCCAAACTCGGCGGCCGCTGCGCGCGCGAGCTTGCGCGGGTTAGCGCCGCCGCGGAGATGCACCAGCCAACACCAAGGACTCATCCCAATCGCCGCCGCATGGGTATTGCAATCCAAGTTGCGGGGGGTATCTGGGATGATTGCGCGAACATCGGAGTTGACAGCCCACTTCGGGCACTTGCGATTTACACCGCGTAGACATTCTGTTTAAGATACTAGTCTGATCGACGCCCCCCGTCGAAATTACCAGCCCCATTCTTCGCATTGCAATTTAATGTCAAAATATAGTATCCCGACAACATATAATATCCCCACGGTCTCGCAACATGAGTTGTTAACAAAACGACAGCGCCCGCGCTTTTGAGATTTGTTTAAGAAAGACCATGCGCTGTTCAACGTTCTCATATAATGCTACCGCACGGGCCTCTCGCGCGCGCGTGCCCGAATCATTCGAACTCCCCCTTTGGGCGTGCTGTCGCAAAATCCCTTTGTAACATGATGGGACGAATTGCGCACGCGCGCGTCGTCGCGCGCGCGAGCCGAACTCTTTCAACGACTTTGGATTTTGTCAGGTTTTCAAGCCGAGTGTCCCGAACACATATAACAGCACATGACTTTGCAACGCCAGTTTTTTAAACATCCTGCGCTCGCGCTGTTGTGAATTCTTGAGAGATCCGTCCGTTTTCAATTTTTCCATTACATTCTGCCAAACGGGCGTCCCGCGCCGCATGTCGAACTCAAACGGGCACCTTTGCGCGCGTGCTGGGGGGCATGACCCGTGTGGAAGATTACCAAGCGGGCCACTTGCGCGCGTCGGCCGCATGCGCATGTCGGACCCCTCCCAAAACCTTCGCCACCGACGCGAGGACGCCGTCACCGTTCTCGGTGTGATCAGCGTCGGCGCCGTTACTGGCCGTGCCGTCGTCGTCATCGTCACCAGCATGGCCGCTATCATTCTCGTGCCTACCGTTGTCGACATTGCCATGATACCGCGCGCGCCCAAGTCGCCGACTCGCTTTGAAGTGCCCGTTTGGCAGTGCCCGGCGGTCAGCGCCTCCGCGGCCGCGTCGGTCGCGCTAATCTAGCTGGCCGCTGCGCGCGCCAGCTTGCGCGGGCTACTAGCGCGGTCGCGGGGATGGACCAGCCAACACCATTCACTTATCGCAATCGCTGTCGCTTGGAGTTGTGCAAACCAAGTTGCGGGTGGGTGGGCGGGATGTTTTCGCGACGAGTTGCGTTGACATCTCTTTGCGTACGTACATTACTTGTATAGATCTAAACATATGCGTGTATATATATGTATATATGTGTATATATACATATATACATATATATGTTGCACCACCCGGATGGCACAATGGATTCCGCCACATGCATTTCAACACATTTTTCCTCTGCCTAACTTCACCTTTCTAAAAAGGAGAATGGACTCTACCCCCCCGGACTTATCGCTCCCCCTGGGATAGTACGAATTCACACACATACACACATATATATATATATATATATATATATATATTCTGCACACTCGTCCATCCTAACTATGAAATCGTATCATCCCAGCCAGGCCAGGTTCCCCTCCCTGAGGTGTTTTTTGTTTTAAAACAACTATGCGGTGACATCTTTCGTTTTAACATAGCATTTTTTTGTGAATCCCTTGCAAATAAGACGAAGTGCGCACGCGCGCGTCGTCGCGCGCGCATGCCGAAATCCTTCAAAAACCATCGGTACCGGAAGGATTTCGCAATCGAGTTTCCAAGACACATACAAACACACAGGGTTGCGCAACACGGATTTGCTAAAAAGACTTCCGCGCGAGGTCTTGCGAAATCTTAAGAAAACCATAGGTTTTTCAATATTTTCAGCGCGCGCATGCCGAAAACTGTCGAACGCCCTTGCGCGTGTGCCGTCGCGAGAATCCTCTGCAAAAAACGGGCGAAGTGCAGACGCACGCGTCGTCGCGCGCGTATGCCGAACACCTTCAGATCCCATCGGTTCCGGAAGGATTTCAAAATCGTGTGTCCAAAAAACCTACAAAAACCCAAGGTTTCGCAACACGCATTTTCAACAAAAACGTGCGCGCGCGCTCTTGCGTCGTCGTCGTCGTCGTCGTCGCCGTCCTCCCCCCTCCCGCGTCGTCGTCGTCGTCGCCTACGTCGTCATCTGTTTTTCCTCGTGTTCGTCGTCGTCGTCCTCTTTGGCGTCGTGGTCGTTTCCGTCGTCGCTGTCGCCGTGGTCGTCCTTCCTCCTCCTCTCTCGTCGTCGTCGTCGTCCGTCGTCGGCGTCTCGTCGTCGTCCCTCCTATTTCGTCGCCGTCGTCGTCGTCGTTGTCGTCGTCGTCTTCCCTCCTCCCTCATCGTTGTCGTCGTCGGCGTGGCCGTGCTTCCTCCTTCTTCGTCGTTCGCGTCGTCGCCGTCCTCACTCCTTCCTCGTCGTTGTCGTCGTTGTCGTCGTTGTCGCCGTCGTCGTCCATCCTCCTCCCTCGTCGTCGTCTTCGTTGGCGTCGTCGTCGTCTTCGTCGTCGTTTGTGTTGGCGTCGGTGCCGTCGTTGAAGTCGTCGGAGACGTCGTCGGTGTCGTCGTCGTTGTCGTCGGTGTCGTCGTAGTCGGTCTTAAGAGGTTTTGCAAACCAAGTTGCGGGTGGGTGGGTGGGATGTTTGCGCGAGCAGTGGAGATGACGATTTCAAGTTCAGCAGAGTGGATTGCACCACATAGACTGCACCACCACACAGATGACTCGACGCAACTTCCCCAACATATTTTCCACCACTTAGGTTGCACAACACAAGCTGCACGACATACATTACCCAACACAGATGCCACACCATAGATCACGCCACAGAGGTTACATCACATATATTACACCGCGTGTATTGCAACACATACATAGCACCACACGGACTGTATTACATACGACATACGTTGCAAAGCAACTATTGCGAGAAGCGCACTGTTTGGGGTCCACGCTGTGCAACCGATTTCCCAAATGCGTTTGGGGGATGTTGACCTCATGTGGGGTCCGTGGTGGGTTCCGACTGCATGTGGGATTTTTTTTTCGGGCCCGTTCAAATTGTTTTAAACTTGTGTTCCCGGGGGCACAGTCAAATTGTTTTCCCAGGGAACATCGGAGACTCTCTTGGAACCAGCTTGGGCCATTGTGGACGCTCTCACCCCTCGCGGCCGGGCCACCACATCATCAAGGAAAGGACGGCGGGGGCACGACGGGAAGAGGGGTGTTGGCAAAGAGAAGACAGAAAAGGTACTCCAGATCCGTAAGGGCTTCGCCCCCTGCCGCCGGCCCCCTCTCTCGGAGAATGGGCCATGGAAGAGCTAAGTCATGAGGCCTTGGCGCTGTCGTGCAGCAGTATCGGAACTTCATGCGAGGCCGATTCGCAATCGGCAAAACCAACTGATCACAAGAGGGGTTACCAGACAGGGCGATTGGTAAGACGTGTATGGTTTACGAGCTTGGTTACCACACCTTGGGATTAAAGGGCCGAGGGAGTACTCGCAGTTTGGGTTACCACGCCTTGCGATGGATGTGCGTGAGGGGTGGCACCGAATTTCAGAAATGTGGCAAATCCCATGTGTTTTTGGACCCTGACCCCGCGGATCTGCGTGAGGGGTGGCACCGAATTTCAGAAATGTGGCAAATCCCTGTGTTTTTGGACCCTGACCCCGCGGATCTGCGTGAGGGGTGGCACCGAATTTCAGAAATGTGGCAAATCCCATGTGTTTTTGGACCCTGACCCCGCGGATCTGCGTGAGGGGTGGCACCGAATTTCAGAAATGTGGCAAATCCCTGTGTTTTTGGACCCTGACCCCGCGGATCTGCGTGAGGGGTGGCACCGAATTTCAGAAATGTGGCAAATCCTTTGTGTTTTTGGACCCTGACCCCGCGGATCTGCGTGAGGGGTGGCACCGAATTTCAGAAATGTGGCAAATCCATGTGTTTTTGGACCCTGACCCCGCGGATCTGCGTGAGGGGTGGCACCGAATTTCAGAAATGTGGCAAATCCCATGTGTTTTTGGACCCTGACCCCGCGGATCTGCGTGAGGGGTGGCACCGAATTTCAGAAATGTGGCAAATCCCATGTGTTTTTGGACCCTGACCCCGCGGATCTGCGTGAGGGGTGGCACCGAATTTCAGAAATGTGGCAAATCCCTTGTGTTTTTGGACCCTGACCCCGCGGATCTGCGTGAGGGGTGGCACCGAATTTCAGAAATGTGGCAAATCCCTTGTGTTTTTGGACCCTGACCCCGCGGATCTGCGTGAGGGGTATCGATTTCGAGCCCCCCCCAGCAATTCAGACAACGCGCCCAGGGGGTGCTAAAAAGTCCTGTTTGGGCCTCCCCCCCCCTCGCGCGGTCAATCAACTAGTTACAGTAACCAGCAAGAATCAACTAGTTACAGTAACCAGCAAGAAGCAGAACTGTAACACTGGAAACTACAAGCTACAACTGGTGCAGGAAACTGCGAATCACGTGCCTACAGCCTGGTGGCCCCACAAGGGGGCCAGCGGATTTCTTAATACAAGGGAGGGGGTCTGGACCCTCCAAGACAAGCCATTTCAGACCTCCCCCGTGGGATAACCCTCCGAAACATCGTCCCCAGACCCCCCAGGCCCTCCAAGATAGCCTGGAAGAGACCCCCCCCCGAAGTGAGACCCCCCTCCCTTTATTACGAAATCTGGAGTAAACCAGGTTCGCCCAGAGGGATGGTTGGATTTCGAGGCGAATCCGGCCGTGGTGACAGGGCAGTTGATGAAAGGGTGGGTAGCGGTACTGACTTCCTCCCCTCCTCTCAGTCTTCCTGTCCTCCTCCCCCTCGACCGTTCGCCCTGGAGTAATATGAATTGTCACGGGCAGCTCCTTTTGTGAGTGTCGTCTGGTGTCGGGGACAGGGTTTGTCCGTCCAAGCGGGCGTTTGCAGCAAGCAGCAACAGATTTGTAGCAGCACCGTTGGAGCCTTGCGGTCGTTCTCCGTTTTCCTCCCTCCAAAAAAACCTTTCGTTCCTCAGTCCAATCCGATCCTTTTTCCCAACCATCCTGTGGTGTTGGGTCCTCGT
The DNA here is from genome assembly GCA_963575745.1 of Prorocentrum cordatum. Lineage (NCBI taxonomy): Eukaryota > Dinophyceae > Prorocentrales > Prorocentraceae > Prorocentrum > Prorocentrum cordatum. The sequence continues at coordinate 837,587 of CAUYUJ010015782.1, read as the reverse complement.
TTTGAAGAGACGGTGCCCCGCGTCCCTCCTTCTTTCCTCCTCCTCCTCCCTCCTCCCCCTCCTTGCCTCTGCTCTCGGCACACCTCTCACACGTTTCGTAGCCCCATAGGGAGCTCCACCGAAGGCCCCAGTGGGGGTGTCCACATGCGGTTCCCCCGCCCAGGGCAGCGTTTCGTGGCCCCATAGGGAGCTCCACCGAAGGCCCCAGTGGGGGTGCCCGCATGCGGTTCCACCACTCAGGGCAGCGTTTCGTAGCCCCATAGGGAGCTCCACCGAAGGCCCCGGTGGGGGTGTTCGCATGCGTCTCCCCTACCCAGAGGTAGCGCCACCGAAAACGATATTCATAGTTGCGGTATTCACAACTGCATATGGTTGGGTCCTTCGCCAGGCTAATTTCAGGAGGGAAGAACACACAGACACAATTACTCGTCGATCCCCCAGAACATCTGGGAAAATGTAGGAAGACAGAAACCCAGAAAATGTAGGGAAATACGGGGACTCCTGTAATTTGTGTGTATTCATTTGTGTGTCCCAGGGCCCCTTCATTTTTTGTCTGTGGGGGCCTTCGCCCGCGGCCGCCCGCTCTGGCGCTGGGCTGCACCTCCCCGGGATTGCCACGGGCACGGCGCGACGCGGGAGCCAGGTGACCACCGCCTGGGAGATCCGTGCCGCGAGGCGCGGAGGGGTCGGGCTGGGGGTGTGACAGCGGGGTCCTCCTGGTCTGTTTGCACCTCCCTTCGTTTTCCCGCAGCGCAGTTGTCGAATAGTGGATCGACTACAGAATTGATTTACCCCGAAATTGATTTCTTCATCGAAGCTACTTAAATCATGTAGAATGCTTAGTAGATCTACGAAGCATCCTACGATTCTATCGCAGATTCAACGGAAAGTCAATTCAGGGGTAAATCAATTCTGTAGTCGATCTCCTACTCGAAGTTGTTCACGACGCCGCCCTCCATGCTCAACAATGCGAGCGGTAGTCTGTCCCTGGCGATCGATTGCTGCGCCAGCCCCCTTGCCACATCTCGATAGCGCACGAGGGTACGTTCACCAACGAGGCCGTCGCCAAAATACATCATACCAATTCTGATATTCCCATCCAGGGCATCTTGAGGCGGCACCGTTGCCAAATATTAGTTTTGCGGCAGTACAGAACTTGGCAGGAAGGGGTGGGAATGGGAGGGGGGGAGAGAGGGCAACGAGAGGAGACTTTCAAAGGAGGAAGAGGTCCCGATACCGCTGCCCTTCCCTTGTTTTCGGGCCTCCTGGGAGGCTCTCGTCGCCATGGCTGGATTCACCTCTCAATCGTGGTCAGGGCGCACCCTGGGAGAGGTCCGGAGAGTAGTGGCATGGTTCCTCTTCCCAGACACTCTTCAGTTTCGCTGCCTGGCTCGCTGCAGCAAGCGTGCAGTATCGCCTCGTTCGTTGCTCCTGTCTTTCCATGGCCTGCAGTTTGCGTTCCTTCTTGCACCCCACGTTGTCCCCCACGCTGGGCCAACCCTAAGTGTCACTGCCTTTGCATCCCTACCTCCCGCCTCCCTCTCCCCCTCCTTGCAGGGTCCTTTTCGATCCAGTCGATCAGGTTTGATGGGGGCTCGCTCCGTCGCGTTTCCGATGCGTATTCTTTCGGTCCGATGAGTCCGATGCGGCCAGATGCCTGCACGGGGCCGTAGTGCATCCGGGCCCAGCCGATCCGATCGGACGTTGACTCCGAGCCGATGCAGCCCAACCCGACGCACGTTCCGAAGGCCCGATCTCCCGATCTCCCGGTACGATGCCGACTGATCCTGCCGTCCTCCGACCCGGCTGTGTCCAGCCTGAAGCATTTCCCGACCCCCGGGATTGGCGTCACCTTCTCTCGGTGCCGACCGTAAGCATTGCCTGAACTTTAGGGTCGCATCCCTGAAGGTGCCACCGCCTTGGCACTTGTTAGACCGTGGCCTACAGCGCACTGCGCTAAGCATGCTCGCGCGCCTGGGAGAGCAGGCATTGTGGTGCCTCCGATAGGGGAGGTGGAGGGAGGAGGACGAGGAAGGAGGAAGGAGGAGGAAGGAGGAGGAGGAGGAGGAGGAGGGGCAACACTGACGCTTGATTGCCATGTGCGAGGGTCAATTCAGGCCATTTGGATAGGGTTAGGAACTTCTGCTCAGCGTGTCGCTCCGCCAGTTCTGACCCACCACGCTTCGGCGCGACACGCGGACCAGGTCCCCATCTCAAGGGTCAACGTCTCGAGCCTTTCCCAGCCTCTCGCCCCGCGGATCGCAGCGACACGCTATCCGCTCGCAGGGCATGCGCGTATCGCTGGGGCCGCCGCCGCGGCACGCTGAGCGCAAGCTCCTGACCTTACCTCTAGGCCTCCCACACGCTGAGCGCAAGCTCCTGACCTTACCTCTAGGCCTCCCAGGTGACGTCCGAGTGAAGGGGGTCGGAGGATCGCGCCGCATCGCCGATGCATCGGCGATGCGGCTCAATGTGGAGCCCGATTTTCGCTACGCCGACGTCACCGATACATCGCCGACGTCGCTGGTGCATCTCCGATTCATCGGCGATTCATCGGCGATACGGTGCGATCTTCCGACGCTATCTTCTCCGATCCCAGTTGGGAGCACTCTCTTGTCGGACGAATCCTTGAAAGCGGTCGTCCTCTGTCTGTCTGTCGTTCCTCTTCCTCGCTGCCGTCGGCCACACTGCCGCCAGCGCCCGCGCCGCATGCTGCCAGAACTGCGTGGCCTGCTTCTGCTTCCTCCTCGCGCGCGCGCTCGGCGGGAGGCGCGGCAAGCTGCTAGAGCTCGCGAGCAAGCTCGAGTCTGGCGACGCGGGTCGTCGTTCGTCGTTGTCGCCGCCGCCGCCGTCAGTCGCCGTTTCGGCGTTGCCGTTTCTTCGTCGTCCAGTTTACCGTCGTCATCGTTTTTCTGGTTCCCTTTTTTTCGCCGTCGTCGCCATCCTCTTTTTCCCAACCATCCTGTGGTGTTGGGTCCTCGTTTTGAAGAGACGGTGGCCCGCGTCTCCTCTCATACTCTCCTCCTCCTCCCCTCCTCGCCCATTTCGGTACACCCCTCACACAGTTTCGTGGCCCCATAGGGAGCTCCACCGACGGCCCCAGTGGCCGCGTTCGCATGGCGGCCTCGGGCCATTTCGGCACACCCCTGACGAGGATCGTGGCTCCATAGGGAGCTCCACCGAAGGCCCCAGTGGCCGCGTTCGCATGGCGGCCTCGGGCCATTTCGGCACACCCCTCACGAGGATCGTGGCCTCCTCAGAAGGCCCCAGTGGCAGCGTTCGCATGGCGGCCTCGGGCCATTTCGGCACACCCCTCACGAGGATCGTGGCCCCATAGGGAGCTCCACCGAAGGCCCCAGTGGCACCGTTCGCATGGCGGCTCGGGCCATTTCGGCACACACCCCATGCGGATCGTGGCCCTATAGGAGCTCCACCGAAGGCCCCAGTGGCAGGGTTCGCATGGCGGCCTCGGGCCATTTCGGCACACCCCTGACGAGGATCGTGGCCCCATGGGGAGCTCCACCGAAGGCCCCAGTGGCAGGGTTCGCATGGCGGCCTCGGGCCATTTCGGCACACCCCTCACGAGGATCGTGGCCCCATAGGGAGCTCCACCGAAGGCCCCAGCGGCAGCCTCCCTCATGGCTCTCAGAGCCCTCTCCTGCTTCTGCTCCTCGGTCAGGGGGACGCCGTCCTCGTCGTCGTCGGCGCCCGCGAAGACGGCCACGAACGTGCCCCTGAACATGTCGGGCTCGGGCGGGAAGTTGTGGCCGCATCGGGAGCGCGGGCGAAGATGTTATTCGCAAGTGCGGTAGTCACAACTGCGCATGGTTGGGTCTTTCGCCAGGCTGATTTCGTCTGCGTCGTCGTTTTTGTTTCTGTTGGGGAGCGCAAGACCCGGGTTTGCCAGGACTCGAGTTCGCCATCGTTTTGTGGCAACCGCGCCTCGGATTTTGACGAGGAGGAGTTTCGTGGGATGTCTGCAGCGGGAGGCCTCGTCAAAATGCTGGTTCGGCCTCGTCATTTTTTTGACGACCTCGTCGGGGATTTCCGAGTCCCCTGTACCCAGGTCTTACGTCCCCCTGATTCAATTGTTGGCGCCGTCGCCGTCGCCGTCTTCATCGTCGTGGGTGGCCTTGCCGCCGGAGCCGTGTCTCGCCGGGTCTGCCCTGCCCGCCGCGCGGGCCAGGGGGTGCGGGGGCGCGGCCCTGGGCCGCCTCGCGCGCAGTGTTCGCGCACGCCGGGGCGCCTCGCACGGGGCCCGCGGCAGGGGCGGCGGCGGCTCCACAGGCGACGAGGGCATCGACGAGGGCCTCGACGAGGGCGTCGACGAGGACGCTGGCGACGAGGGCGTCGACGAGGACGCTGGCGACGAGGGCGTCGACGAGGGCGTCGACGAGGAGGGCGTCGACGAGGATGTTGACGTTGCCGTCGACGAGGACGTCGACGAGGATGAGACGCGACCGTTGCCGCAGTGCCCTCGCTGCCGCGGGCGGGACGGACGTTGACGGCTCGGCAGGCCAGCCGTAACTGGGGGAGACGTCCTTGTCTCCTGCAGCAACGGGCCGTCCAGACCGAAGGTTCTCTTGTTCGAGGCGCCTCTGCGAGAAGGCAGTGGTGCATCCTCGGGGCACCATCCCAAGTTGGGGTGGACGCTTACGAGGACGACAGCGACGATTGCGAAGAGGATGACGGTGGGCGCGAAGGATGAGAACGACGATGGGTCGCGCTGCCATCGACGCGGTCCGCCCGCGAAGCCGTCCGCCGGCGAAGCGGTCTCTTTGCGATGCGTTTCCGCTGGCGAAGCCGCCGGCTGGCGAAGTGGCGTGCTGGCAAAGCGGCCGCTGGCGAACCGTTCCCCCACCAGGCGGCCTCGTGTCAGAAGCTGAAGCGACACATGCGAAGGATGATTAGAAGGAGACGGATGGGGGGAAGGAGGATGAGCAACTGCAGCGGGGAAGTAATGGTGCAGAATTGGCAGCCGTAGAAGTAGCAGCAGTAGTAGCAGCAGTAGTCGCTAGTAGTAGTAGTAGTAGTAGTAGTAGTAGTAGTAGTAGTAGTAGTAGTAGTAGTAGTAGTAGTAGTAAGTAGTAAGTAGTAGTAGTAAGTAGTAAGTAGTAAGTAGTAGTAGTAAGTAGTAAGTAGTAAGTAGTAAGTAGTAGTAGTAAGTAGTAAGTAGTAGTAGTAGTAGTAGTAGTAGTAGTAAGTAGTAGTAGTAGTA
>CAUYUJ010015782.1:792369-819869 GCA_963575745.1 Prorocentrum cordatum | reverse complement strand
CCAAAGTTTCTCCAAGACGGCCCGAGATGTACCCGAGGCGTCCCAAGATGGCCCAGGACGGCCCAAAGGCCCCCAAGAGGCTTCCAATGCAGTCCGAGAAGCCTCCAAGGGAACCTGCAGGAAGGCCCGAAGAGGCAAGGACAGCTGATTTCCCGTGGGCTCTTGACGGATTTTGAGGTTTTCGGCCTGCCGACGGCTCAATGCCGCCGAAGAGACCCCAAAGATGGCCCCAAGCCCAAGAGGCCTCCAACACGGCCCCATGACGGCCTCCAGACGGTCCAAGAGGCCCCCAAGGCGCCTCCAAGACGGCCCACGAGAACTCCCAGGCGCCCACTCGTCATCGTGGTTGTCGTCGTCGTCGTCGTCGTCGTCTTCGTCGTCGTCGTCGTCGTCTTCATCGCGGTCGTCAAACCTGTTCCAGTTTCATAATCACCATCCCCCTCCGCCCCCCCTCCACCTCCCCCTCCACTCCCCCTCCAACTCCCCCTCCACCTCCCCCTCCACCCCCTCGGATGTCCCTTGGAACCTTTTTGGGAGCACCCAGGGGGCTCCAGAGGGCCCCAAGAGGGCTCCAAGACGCGCCCCAGAAACAACTGAGAGGTCTCATCCAGACGCGCAGTTCGATGTCACCTACCAGCGGTTTCTGAGGCCTCTCTTGGGCCCCTCTTGAGCCCGTCTCGGGGCCCTCTTAGGGTCTTCTTGGAGCCATCATATGGGCCAAAAGAGGGCTCCAAGAGGGCCCCAAGAGGGTTCAGGAGTTATGTACCAGCGGCCGCTGGGTTGGTACAGAATTCCTGGGGCCTTCTTGGAGCCTTCTTGGGGCCCTCTTGGGGCCCTCCTGGGGCCAAGCCAACCCGGGGGCTAAGAGGGCTCCAAGAGGGCCCTCAGAGGACCCAAAGAAGGCCCCAGGAGTTATGTACCAGCGGCCGCTGGGTTGGTACATAATTCTTGGGGCCTTCTTGGGGCCCTCTTGGGGCCAACCCGTGGGCTAAGAGGGCTCCAAGAGGGCCCTCAGAGGACCCCAAGAGGGCCCCAGGAGCTATGTACCAGCGGCCGCTGGGTTGGTACATAATTCCAGGGGCCTTCTTGGGGCCGCCTTGGAGCCCTCTTGGGGCCCTCTTGGGGCCCTCTTAGGGCCCTCTTGGAGCCATCTTATGGGCCAACCTGGGTTCCAAGAGGGCCCTAAGAGGGCCCCAAGAGGGGCCGGGCCGGAGTCCCACGGAGACCACCGGGTACCTCCGATGTCCCACAGGGGCACCGGGTAATTCCAATGTCCCACGGGCCGATGTCCCACGGGGGACACTGGGTAACTCTGATGTCCCACGGGGGACACCGGGTAACTCCGATGTCCCACGGGCCGATGTCCCACGGGGGACACTGGGTAACTCCGATGTCCCACGGGGGACACCGGGTAATTCCGATGTCCCACGGGCCGATGTCCAACCAGGGACATTGGGTAACTCCGATGTCCCACGGGGGACACCGGGTAACTCCGATGTGGGCCACCATGCCCAGACCCCCCCCTGCAAGGTCGAGTTACCCGATGTCCCCCGGGGGACACCGGGTAACTCCGATGTCCCACGGGCCGATGTCCCACGGGGACCACCAGGTAACTCGATGTCCCCCGGGGGACACCGGGTAACTCCGATGTCCCACGGGCCGATGTCCCACGGGGACCACCGGATAATTCCGATGTCCCAGGGGGGACACCGGGTGACTCCGATGTCCCACGGGGGGGCACCCGGTAACCCGTGCCCAGACCCCCCCTTGCAAGGTCGAGTTACCCGATGTCCCCCAGGGATACCGGATAACTTCGATGTCCCACGGGCCGATGTCCCACGGGGACCACCAGGTAACTCGATGTCCCCCGGGGGATACCGGGCAATTCGAATGTCCCACGGGCCGATGTCCAACGGGGACCACCGGGTAACTCCGATGTCCCACGGGGGACACCGGGTAACTCCGATGTCCCACGGGGGGGCACTGGGTAACCATGCCCAGACCCCCCCTGCAAGGACGAGTTTCCCGATGTTCCACGGGGGACACCGGGTAACTCCGATGTCCCACGGGCCGATGTCCCACGGGGGCCACTGGGTGACTTCGATGTCCCATTGGGGTCCACCGATGTACCGTGCCTAATCCTCCCCCCTGCAAGGTCGAGTTACCCGATGTCCCCCGGTGGACACCGGGTAAGTGGGGAGTGTGGAGTGCACCCCACAGTTACCCGATGCTCCCACGGGGGGGCACCAAGTAACTCATGCCCGTCGTCGTCGTCGTCGTCGCCCGTCGTCGGTCGTGGGCCGGAAAAACTTGAGGTTTCGGATCCGTTTTGGGGCCCCCCCGGGCCCCGAGGGCTCCGGAACCTTGGGGAAAAGCAGCAGCAAAGCAAAACTTACCACTCCAGGTCGAGGCGTCGTCGTCGTCGTCACCGTCGTCGTCGCCGTCGTCTGCGGGTCGAGAGCTCCAGGATGGGGCCGAAAGCTCCGGGTTGGGGTCGGGAACTCCTGGACGGGGTCGAGAGCTCTGGGGTCAAAACAGGGGCCCGGAAATTTGGTCCAAGTGTCGCTGCGTGGTCTTGCAGGGGCTGGGTAAGGGTGCGTTTACACCTCCTCCTCGTCGTCGTCGTCGCCGAGGAGGAGGAGGAGGAGGATGAGGAGGAGGAGGAGGAGGAGGAGGAGGAGGAGGAGGAGGAGGGACCCAGAAGTGATGTGCCAGCGGCCGCTGGGTTGGTACATAATTCCTCGGGCCTTCTTGGGGCCCTCTTGGAGCCCTCTTCGGGCCCTCTTAGGGGCCCTCTTGGGGCCCTCTTAGGGCAAGCCAGGGGCCCGAGAAGGCTCCAAGAGGGCCCTCAGACGGCCCCAAGAGGGTTCAGGAGCTATGTGCCAGCGGCCGCTGGGTTGGTACATAAATCCCGGGGCCTTCCTGGGGCCCTCTTGGAGCCCTCTTGGGGCCCTCGTGGGGCCTTCTTGGGGCCCTCTTGGGGCCCTCTTAGGGCCCTCTTGGAACCATCTCGTGGGCCAACCAGGGGCCCAAGAGGGCTCCAAGAGGGCTCTCAGAGGACCCCAAGAGGGCCCCAGGAGCTATGTACCAGCGGCCTCTGAGATGGTACATAATTCCTGAGGCCTTCTTGGAGCCCGCTTGGAGCCCTCTCGGGGCCCTCTTGGGGCCCTCTTAGGGCCCTCTTGGAGCCATCTCATGGACGGCGACGACAACGACAACGACGACGACGACGACCACGACGATGGTGGCGACGACGACGACGACCACGACGACGACGACGACGACGATGGCGACGACAACGTCGACCACGACGACGACGCGCCCGAAATAAGGGACCCAACAGTTAAACCGACGAAGTGTTCTTTATTTTGGCCGCAGCGGCTCCGAGACAGCCTGCAGGGCAGCCTTGTTTGTGGGCCGCAGCGGCTTTGAGAAGCCTGCAGCTCAGCGCGGGCTCGTCTGCGGACGCCTTTGCCCCCCCTTCCCCCCCCCAGACAAAAAATCAGCCCGAGGCTCCCGGTGACTTTTTTCGGCCAGGCCCCACGGCCGGCCCTTGGGTCGAGGAAGAAGAGGAGCAGGAGGACGAGGACGTTGATCAAGACGAAAACGAGGAGAATGAGGAACAGGAGGACGAGGAGGTTGAGCAGGGGGAGAAGGACGAAATCAGATGCCTTAAGCGGCTCCGAAAATCCTGCAGCTCAGCGCGGTCTGGTCTCGGAGCCGCTTCGGGCCTTTCATTCCGTCCTTGACCCCTTGCTCAACCTCCTCTTCCTCCTGCTCCTCCTGCTTCTCTGGTTCCTCTTGATCACCTCCTCGTCCTCCTGCCCCTCCTCCTCCTCGACCCAACAGCTGGCCGTGGGGCCTTGAGAGGACTGCCCCACAAAAAATCACTGGGCCTCGGGGTGATATGTTTTTCCTGGGGGGAACAGAGGCGTCCGCAGACGAGCCCGCGCTGAGCTGCAGGCTTCTCGGAACCGCTTCGGGCCTCTGATTCCGTATTTTCCTCTTGCTCTTCCTCTTGGACTGTTTTCTCGCCCTTTGGGGCCCTTCTGGGGCCATCTTGAAGTCAGCTTGGGCCGTCTTGGGACCATCTTGTGGACACCTTGGGCCGTCGGACAGCTGAAAAAGAAAACGCGCCCAAATTATCCAACACTTGAAGGGAATGCAACCATTTGGGCATTTCGGGCTCTCCTGGAGGTCCTCTTGACGACTTCCTGGACTGTCGAGGAGGCCCCTTGGATCCCCTTGGGGCCTTCTGGAGCTGCCTGGGGCCATCCTGGGGCTATGTCGAATCGTATCGTTGCCATCTTGGACGTTTTGGAGCCGTCTTGAAGGCCATTGTGGGCACCTTGGAGTTCTCGTGGGCCGTCTTGAAGGCGCCTTGACCGTCTGGAGGCCGTCATGGGGCCGTCTTGGAGGCCTCTTGGGCGCTCTTGGGGCCATCTTGGGGGTCTCTCTTGGGCGGCATTGAGCCGTCGCGTCGGCAGGCCGAAAACCTCAAAATCCGTCAAGAGCCCGCGGGAAATCAGCTGTCCTTGCCTCTTCGGGCCTTCCTGCAGGTCCCCTTGGAGGCGTCTTGGACTGCATTGGAAGCCTCTTGGGGGCCTTTGGGACGTCCTGGGCCATCTTGGGGCTATCTTGGAACGCCTCTGGTGCATCTCGGGCCGTCTTGGAGACATTTTTGGGCCGTCTTGGGCTCTCTTGGGGCAATCCTAGCCGCCTTGGGGGCATCTTGGTGACCATCTTGGGCCATTTGGGCCGTCTTGGTGGCGATGTGGGCCACACCTTCTGGTCCTTCCGAAGGGCAGGCGGTCTGGGCCGAAGGCCACTGGGAAGTGTTTGAAAATAATAAGAGCAGCAAAATGTCTGGCACGCTGTCCACCCCTGTGGCAAGCACAGAGGGTGGCGGATCCAAGACGCCTACGGCGAATCACCGCCGCCCCCAGCCTTTTTGCGAAGCGCCTGTGTGGCCAAACGTTGGGCCCCAGCTTGGCCAAGCTATCTGATTATGTATTCCCCCAGTCGCTCCGGAAACTCTTCGGGGAACACTTGGGGGAGGCTGAGGGGGAGGATCAGGAGAAGGAGGAGGAGGGGGAGGAGGAGGAGGATGAGGAGGAGGAGGAGGAGGAGGTAGAGGCCTCTTGGGAGCCTCTTGGTGCACTCTTGTGGGGCCTCCTGGGGTCTTCCCAGGGGCCTCTTGGAAGCCTCTTCGTGCCTCCTTAGTATTCTTGGGGGCCTTGGGGGCGTCTTGGGGGCCTCTCCTTGGCCGTCTTAAAACGTTCCTGGCCCGTCTGACGGGTCTGACGCCGTCGGAAGCCGTCGTGGGGGCCTCTCTGAACCGATGTGGGGTCCTCTTGAGGCGCTTCAGGGCCGTCTTGGAGGCCATTTTTGGTGTCTTAGAGGCCTCTTGGGGCCGTCTTTGGGGCCTCCTGGGCCGTCATGGGGCACTCTTGGAAGCCTCCTGGGCGCACTGGGGGCGAGGAGGAGGAGGAGGAGGAGGTTGAGGAGGAAGAGAGGACGAGGAGGAAGAGGAAGAGAAGGACGGGGAAAAGCAGGCGAAGAGGGAGTAGGAAGAGAAACAGGGAAGAGGACCAGGAGAAGGAGGCAGGGGGTAGGAGCGAGGAGACACAGTCGGACAACGAGAGACAAAGTCGGAGCAACCCCCACCCCCCAGAGTCTGGGGGCGCCCCAGAGTCTGAACAGCACCTTTGTCAGATATTCTTTCAGGGGCCGTTTGACTCGGCACTTTCTTCGAAACGTTTTCAATGCGAAGGTACAGCCCCCCATTCGTGGCTGGCCGGCCCCCTCCTGTCCTTACTTTTGTTTGCAGGTCGTGGAGGACGAGAAGGGAGGACAGCCAGGAGGGGGAGGCGGAGGAGGAGGAGGAGGACGATGACGACAGAGGATGAGGATCAGAACAAGGACGGTGGACTTGCACGGAGAATGGAGGACGAATGCGGATGTGCTGTTGCATCCCACGCATCGCCCCTCAGAGCACGCGGCCTGCTGCGTAGGGCGAGGATGAGGACACAGAGAAGCACGCTGGACTCGCAGGAGGGGGGGGGGGCCTCGAGGCGACCACCCCTCGTCGGCCTGCGTCGTGCGCGGGGCCGCCTACGCAGACCTGCCACCTCTGGAGCCGCCACCCGCCGGGGCCGGCGAGGGGGAGGATCACGACGGCGACGACAACGACGACCCCGACGACGACGTCCACGACCTCGGCCAGGGCATCGATCACGACCACGGTACTGACGAGGACCAGTGGCGATGGCGACCATGATCATGGCCACGACCACGACCGCGGCACCGCGGCACCGAGCAGGGACTGTGACGACGGCGGGCGCCAAGAACGATTCAGGATGGAGCGCCGTTTTTGGAGAAGCGGGTCCAGACCTGTGGTTAACTACGCTGGGAGCAACACACCAGGTTGGATGTCGGGCGAGCTACAGTCAAACAGGGTCAAAAGAGTGAGTACTTCTCCAAAGGCGCTCTCTCATCCTCGCATCATCGCACCCATGGTCACCCACTGTCGCTGGCCATTTTCGCTCAGAAGGCTTCAGCGTGGGCGTCCAGGGCCCTTGCGTCCTCGCCGCGCATCCCTACGATCCTGTCGCGCTGCAGTCCAGGCTGGCCTCAACGACTCTGCATTGCCTCCGAAGGCCCTCCCCCCCGGGGCGCGAAGCGCCCCGGGATCGGGGTGTCGGGATCGCCTTGGGCCGCCCTGGTGGCCTGCCGAGGTCGGCGTGTGCTGCCTCTGGGGGCCTGAGCGCGCGGCAGCCCCAAGTCGGCCCAAGTCAGACGACCCCCACCTGTCGGCAGCGGGGGCAATCTTCAGGGCCGGGTCCGCTGAGTCCACGCAACGTCGAGTCTGCTGTTGCCACTTTACTATTCTTGCCCCGCGCCTGTCGGCTCATACCGCGTCCTTTATCCCGGGAGCTTAACTACAAATTCGAGACCCGTCGGTATCGCTGGACCCTTTGAGGAGGAATTGCGCATCGATTTTACGTGGAGGAGGCTGAGAACCAATGAAACCCAAGGCCAACCCATCACAAATCCAAAGAAGCCAACAACCTCTTGCAGGTGTGCAAATATGAGACGAAGCAACAGCAGCTTTCATGTCATACGTCACCGTTCCACTGCCCCGCCGCCTCTTCTCATCTCTTCCCCCCTTCCACCCTCCTCCCTTTTCCTCCTCCTGCGAAAGCAGCTGGGCTCTTCCTCAAGGTGAAGGGGACCCAGATCGTTGTCCTTAGCTGCCCGTCGAGGGACGAGTTCGAGGCACACTTGCATCTTTGTGGCCGTTCGCTCAAGTCTTGCATCCTCGGCTCGCGTGGCCAGTATCTTGGCCTGTCTTTGGGGCGTGGCGGCGACCAATTCAGTTGGCCCCCTCCTGGCGCGAAGTGTCTCGCTCGGTCTCGAGCGATACGTGCGCTGGACCTTGGGCTCGCGCGCAGTATCTCGAGGTGCAAGGTGTTTGCTTTTGTCGACCCTGTTGTACGGTGGGCAGTTTCATCGCCCGAGTGGCCACGTTTAGAAACAGGAATCTGCCGCGCATCAGATTGTATGCGTTGCGCCTCGGAACGGTTTCTCTTCGGACCTTCTGAGGGCCCTGTCTCAGGGCCCTCAGATGGCCCTGTCTATGCCTTCTGAGGGCCCTGTGGATGTGAGGAGTCTATGGCCCTGAGGCCCGTGCCGCCCAGTAGAGGTGTGCAGTTGCGCCCCCCGCCTTCTTTCGCACTCGGGACTTGATTGCGTCGGTTGCTGACGACGACGATTGTAGCATGGCCTATCGGCAGATTGCGCGGTTCCAGTCTTCGATCTTCCTTCACATGTTAACTGACTTCGAGGCTTTGTCCGCGATCCCGGGGGTCCCTGCCTCTATCGAGCGCGGGCTTTAGAGGAAGACTGCCGCTGCTCTGAAGGCGGGTGAGCACATTAGAGCTGCCAACACCCTCGGGAGACGCATTCGTAGCCCTGCTGATGTTCATCGCTGGGCCGGCCTTGCTGGCTAACCCACATGGTTTTCGAGGACTGGCAGCCCCAGTTCAGTTTCCACACACGCATTCGTAAACATATGCCCTGCACAGATCGCATGTTGCACTGTCGTGTCTGGTCGCTGCCTCGGGTCGCCCAGCACGTCCCTCCGTGTGTGATTGCTTCGACCGTGCGCACACTGGAGGAGGAGGAGGAGGAGGAGGAGGAGGAGGAGGAGGAGGAGGCGGAGGAGGAGGAGGAGGAGGAGGAGGAGGGGAGGCGAGGCGAGGCGCGGCGAGGCGTTTCTCTGACCCCATGAAGCCGTGCATCATGTGTGGGTCTCCGGGAGCCGACCGGCTCGAGCACTGCCTGACGCGTGGTTCGTTGTGCCTCTGTGTTTTCCCCCTTCTCCCTCGTCTCCCCCCCTCCTTTGTGTCCTGTCTTTGTTACCTAACAGCGAAGACTGATAGGTTTCTAGTAGTCTCAAAAGAGAGCAGCAGATGACTCCACAGGGGGGTCTGGGCGGGTGCCGGAGAGGGTGCCGCAGAAGTCGTTTTAAGCCAACAGTCACACGCTTCGTGCTCTTCGACCTCCCAGAACTCCATTCCCGGGCCACATTCTGAATGCCCGGAGCCAACTGTAGGCCACTTCGTGCTCTTCGACTTCCCAGAACTCCATTCCCGGGCCACATTTTGAATGCCCGGAGCCAACTGTAGGCCACTTCGTGCTCTTCGAGTCCCCAGAACTCCATTCCCGGGCCACATTTTGAATGCCCGGAGCCCACTGTAGGCCACTTCGTGCTTTTCGATTCCCCAGAACTCCATTCCCGGGCCACATTTTGAATGCCCGGAGCCAACTGTAGGCCACTTCGTGCTCTTCGAGTTCCCAGAACTCCATTCCCGGGCCACATTTTGTATGCCCGGAGCCAACTGTAGGCCACTTCGTGCTCTTCAAGTTCCCAGAACTCCATTCCTGGGCATGATTTTGAATGCCCGGAGCCAACTGTAGGCCACTTCGTGTTCTTCTAGTTCCCAGAACTCCATTCCTGGGCCACATTTTGAATGCTGAGGCAGGCTGATGCTGCGGCCGAGGCAGGCTGAGGCTGAGGCAGGCTGAGGCTGAGGCCGAGGCTGAAGGCAGACTGAGGCTGAGGCTGAAGCAAACTGAGGCTGAGGCTGAGGCAGGCTGAGGCTGAGGCTGAAGCAGGCTGATGCTGAGGCAGGCTGAGGCTGAGGCTGAGGCTGATGCAGGCTGAGGCTGAGGCAGGCTGAGGCTGAGGCCGAGGCTGAAGGCAGACTGAGGCTGAGGCTGAAGCAGGCTGAGGCTGAGGCTGAGGCAGGCTGAGGCAGGCTGAGGCTGAGGCTGAGGCAGGCTGAGGCTGAGGCTGTGACTGCGACTGCCGTTGCCGCTGCGACTGTCATCGCGAATGCGACTACGACTGCGAGAACAGCAGAATTCTACAACTGGATTTTCGTCTGAATCTTAAGGGGAATGCTTTCATATATGCTTCTACACATCGCTGTTAGGTTGCTTTGCCGGGATAATCTTGCTCGTCGCTGTTTTATCCCGTTTCTCTCGCTCTCTCCCTCCCTCAGCTTGTCTCGATTGCCATTGTCTACGATTTGATTTGTTCTAGCTACCACACCTACTGCAATAAGGGCGGTCTTCGGGGTTCCAGGCTGGCCAGTGCCGCCTCGGCTCGGTTGGCCCAGCGTCTCCGTCGTGCCCCTCAGTTAAGTAATATGGTATAGTAGATTGAGTCTCGAGCCACGGGCTGAGCTGGAGAGGGCACTTTTTGAAGGCATTCGGTCGCGGTGATGACCGCGACGAAGGCCACGGACTGAGCTTGAGAAGAGAGGACACGTTTTGAAGGCACTGGGTCGTGGTACTTTGAGTATCGAGATGCTGCGGGCGTGGTGTGGCGCTGGGGCGCCTTCCCTCGCCCTTGGTGTCGCGGCCTCTCCTTGCTCCTGGGCCCTGTGGAAAGCCCCCTGGAGGGATGCGGATTTCTCTTGCCCCTGGACGGGTGTTCTTCTCGTTCGCTCTCTTGCCCGCCCTCTCTTTTCTTTTGGCAGTGTCGCTCCTCCTCCTCCTCCTCCTCCTCCTCCTCCTCCTCCTCCTCCTCCTCCTCCTCCTCCCCTCCCCCCCCCCCCCGACCTTCGCTCTCTGGACGACAGGGCGGCGAATCAGTTTAGAAGGGGCGATGGGAAAGAGTGGGAACAGCAGGAGGAGGGAGGGCGCAGCAGGACGGAGCGACGGCGAGTAGGATGAGCATAGTCAGGTTTAGCATGTTGGGGGGGCAATGCGTAGGAGGAGGGGTAGGAAAAGTCGGAAGAGTGTTGGTGGTGAGAAGGAGAAGGAGGAGGAGGAGGAGGAGGAGGAGCGAGGAGGATGATGGGGAAGATGATGCACAGACAGGGGGATGAGGAGGAGGAGGAGGAGGAGGAGGAAGAGATGGAACATGAGAATCCGCAGGACGAGAATGGACAGACATTTGCGGATTCGAAGCCGGATTTCGGCAATCCTTTTTTTAGTTGGAGGAAGTCCAAATAAAAGACTTTGCGCACCAGACTTGTTCACTGGAACCTCACGGCAAATGTTCGCCAACGTGTATTTCCAGCAGGCAATCATTGCATTGTGGATGTGTAAGCTATGTGGTGGAACCATGCTGTGTCAGGCATTCGGTGCCAGCTCTGTGGTGCAAGCTACGCGGTGCAAGCAATCCGGTTCAGTGTACGTGCTTGTTTCTTTCTCTCTCTCTCTGTGTCTGGGCAGCGACTGTCGAGCTCGGGTCGACTGACTGCTGCTTGAGATCTGGGTTCCCCTCTGCGTGTCCTGCGCACTCGTGGACGCTAGAGCACGATCGACGCCCCAGAAATATCTAACCATGCTGCGAGCCATGGGAGTGAAAGGCAAACCCAGAACGCCACACACACCGCCCTTCAATAAGCGCTCTCGCGCAGAGAACCCTAGCTTTGGAAACAGCAGCAGTATACCTATATATATATATACACACAAAGGTGTATATATACACATACATATACGTGGTGCAATCTGTGTGGTGCAAACCGTGCCGTGTAAGCCCTGTGGTGCACGCTATGTTGTGTAGCCATGTGGTGCAATCTATGTAGTGTAAGCCATGTCTTGCATTCGATCTCTGTGGTGCAATCCACGTGGCGCAAGCTAGGCTGTGGAAGCTATATGGTGTGAGCTGCGTGGTGTCAGGCTCTGCGGTGCAAGCTGTCCCGTGCAGGCTGCATGGTGCACGCTGTGTCATTCAATCGGCGTGGCGCAGTGTGCGTGGTGCAGGCGATCGGGGCGCCCGCGAGGCGTCCGCTGGTGGGCGCCTGGCGAGGACAGCGCGGGGCGCCCACGACGCGCCCACGGGCGGGCACCAGGCGAGACCTCGGCATGCCCCCCCCCCCCGCGGGGCGCCCACGGGGTGCCCGCGGTCGCCCACGGGCGGGCCCCGGCCGAGAACACAGAACAGCCAACCAATCAAACGCTTGAAGCACGAGTAAGAGCCCCTTGGTGGAAGTGCTGTTTGGGGAAGCCATAACATGTTCGACGGTCCGCGCGGATTTCTTGGATCTGGGCTGGACCTCCCTGGCGGCGCCTCCAGCGCCGCCCCTGGCCCGCTCCGCGCGCCAGGGAGGTCCAGCGCAGATCCGAGAAATCCGCGTCGTCCGTCGAACGTTTATGCTTATGAATGTGTGTTCTCTCTCCCTCTCTCTCTCTCTCGCTCGCTCTCTCCCTTTGTAGATCAGAGTGAGGGGGCCGAACGGTCATTCATTGTCCCTGGGTGCGTGGCTCTAGTGGGGATCCGTGGTGAGGATTCTGCTTGTTACGTTGTTGTCGTTTGTTGTCGTCGTCCCCCCTGCGACCCACCCCGCGACCCACCCCGCGACCCACCCCGCGACCCACCCGCGACCCACCCCGCGACTGACCTCGCGACTGACCCCGCGACTGACCCCGCGACCCACCCCATGACCCGCCTGCGACTGACCCCGCGACCCACCCAGCGACCCATCCCGCGACCCTTTCCGCGACCCACCCGCGACCCACCCCGCGACCCACCCGCGACCCACCCGCGACCTGGCCCGCGACCCACCCGCGACCCACCCCGCGACCCACCCGTGACCCACCCGTGGCCCATGCGCGACCCACCCGCGACCCACCCGCGACATGGCCCGCGACCCATGCGCGACAACCCGCGACCCACCCGCGACCGACCCTGCGATCCACCCACATTGCTTTAACGGAAAAAAGCGGCGCCCGCGGCGGGCGAAATGCATAAGTTGTAAAAGTTAGGCGCCGGGCTTCTTCAGAGCCTCGATGACTGACGACGTCCTCGCCGCCCCCTCACTCTGATCCGCAACTGCGGGGTGCTACGTTTATCGATTCGATGTTGACCGCTCCTGCCGGGGACCGAGGACAGCCTGAGGCAGGCGGAGCTGCGGGTGCCCACCCTTCTCGCGGCTGCCCGCGACGACAAGACGCACCCCGCCGAAGTGGTCGAGAGGCCTTTTGAAGCCGGCTTGTCGTCGCCAACGTCTCCCGCTACGTCGTTGTTCTGCTCGTCCGGAGCGCTCCTCGCCCCCCCCTCCGCCCGCATCCCTGGTCGCCCCCCCCTTGCCGTTTCTGTGCTCCCCCTGCTCCTGGTCCTCCTGCTCCTGCGCCTCTCATTTCCCCCTCCCCCCCCCTCCTCGCGCCCGTCCTTCTGATCCTCCCCCTCCGCTTCGGCCTCCTCCGCCGCCGGAGCCGTCGTGTCTGCCCGCCGTCGTGGTGGCCCTGCTTGTCTGCTTCTTTGCTGTGCGAGCAGGGCGTTGCCGGTACTGGGTCCACCGGCGGCACGCGAGAGCTCTATGCAAGAGTGACCCTCAGTGCGCCACCTCGACTCGATCGCGGCCCCGTTCGGTCAAGGTCCCATTCCGTGGGGTCCAAGGGCCCTCGCCGGGCCCGATCGAGTTGTCCACGGGTCTACGGGCTGCGGGCTACACGCGAGAGCTCTATGCAAGAGTGACCTTCAGTGCGCCACCTCGACTCGGCCGAGCTGTCAGCAAACAGTTCGGGACGAAGAGCTGTAGGAAGGCACCGACTATACACCAACGCCGATCCTGGCCAGGATCACCCTGGGCCCAGGATTGGTGTACACGCCCTCCTGCCTGGGGCAAGAAGGCATATACACCGATCATGGGCCCAGGGTGATCCTGGGCCAGGATCGGTGTTGGTGTATAGTCGGTGCCCTCCGAAGCCGGTCTCCCCAGGAAGGGGTCCAGGCCGTCGGGTATAGCCACGTGGAGACACCATCGCCACGGATCGGATGTCTGGGCCCGTCGCCTCTCCGCGCCCAAAACTTCCGCCCGGACTTCTCCTGGGTCGAGCGCCCTTCCTTTTGGTGGGCTCCTCTTGCTCTTAAGGTCAACCCGCCGCCCAGCTCCTCTACGCCCCCCCCCCCTTCGGCCTCCTCCGCCCTGGCCGTCGTCCGTCGTCCGTCGTCCGTCGTCCGTCGCCCGCGGTCGTCCCTTTCGTCGCCCGTCGTCGTCGTCGTCGTCGTCGTCCGTCGTCGTCGTCGTCGTCGTCGTCGTCGTCGTCCGCGGTCGTCGTTGCCTTCGGCGCCCGTCGTCGCCTTCGCCGCCCGCCGTCGTCTCCGTCGCCCGTCGTCGTCGTCGTCGTCGTCGTCGCCGTCGTCGTCGTAGTCGTCCGCCTTCGTCGCCGCCGTCGCCCGTCGTCGTCGTCGTCGTCGTCGTCGTCGTCGTCCGTCGTCGTCGGCGCCCCTGCTGTGGAAGTGGCGGGGCGGCGGACCTCCGCCCCCCCTGGCCCACAGGCTCGCGGAGGTGCTCCCCAACGCGCGGCTGGTCGTCGTCGACACCACGGAGGAGGGGACGGTGAGTTGCGTCGGGCGTCGAGTACTCCAGATTTCGTAACAAAAGGGAGGGGGTCTCAACCCTCCCAGACGAGAAGTTTTAGACCCCCCCCCCCGTGGGAGAACCCTCCAAGACATCGTCCCCAGACCCCCCCAGGCCCTCCAAGATAGCCCGGAAGAGACCCCCCCCGAAATGAGACCCCCCTCCCTTTTATTACGAAATCTGGAGTACAGTCGGACCGAGGTATAAGATCGAGGTCGGTTCGGGAGGGTACCCTGATGTCCCCCCCCACCCCACGAGCCTGGCTCCCCCCCTGATGCTCCCCCTCGTGGTGGCGCCCGCTCGGCGGCGCTGCTGTCGGCGCGCCTGGCGCCGCGCGGGCACTGCGCTTTTTGGACGTTGCGCAACGGGGAGATCGCCGATGCGGTCGGACCGAGGTATAAGATCCAGGTCGGTTCGAGGAGCGTGCTCTAGTCTTCTTCGTACTTGTTGGAGGTTCTTGTGCGCCCTGGGGAGGGTACCCTTGGATGTTATGTGCGTGCTGGCCGGCGGAGGATCTCATGCTCCTGAGGGATGTTCTTCGGGCCTAGGTCCGATCGTACATCGGGGGAGCGATCGATGGCGGGGTGGCAAAGAGGTGCAGCCTCCGTCCCTGGAAGGGACCCTACAACGGTGCCCCCTTCGGGCCACCGAAAGGGGCACGACGGGTGCGCGCCTCTCCCCCCCCGGGAATCAGCGCCCGGACTGCGTCGGGCTCCTGTGCGCCACTTTCGGAGGCCTACGGTGGAGACCCATGCCAAGAGACGCCCTGCTCGCTTCAGGGCGTCCCGGGCTTCTCAGGTCTCGATGGTCTCGCTGTGGAAAAAGCGTGGCGTTCCCGCGCGAAGAACCAGTGGACCTCCTGGGGTCTCAGAGTTGGGTTTCATGTGGAAGGTTCCTTGTGCCCTGGACCCCACTGAAGACATCAAGGGCATAAAAAAACGCCCCTACCCTGGTTTACGAGGCGCTGTGCGCTGAAACTCCTGTGGGTTGACAGGGCCATCCCTGCGTGATGTGCCGCGTCCTGGTGGCTCTAGGCTTTGGGGGCTCCCAGGAAGATTACAGACCGCGCGCTTGCAACCCAGGGTAGGGTCGTTTTTTGATCCTTCAAGAATCGGGGGAGCGTAAGACCTGGGTTTGCCAGGACTCGGGTTCGCCATCGCTTTTTGGCGACCGCGCCTCGGATTTTGACGAGGAGGAGTTTCGTGGGATGTCTGCAGCGGGAGGCCTCGTCAAAATGCAGGCTCGACCTCGTCATTTTTTTGACGACCTCGTCGGGGATTTCCGAGTCCCCTGTACCCAGGTCTTACGTCCCCCTGAAAGAAGAGGTTGCCGCGGTCGCCGAGCGGCGAGACCCCGGGGGGGCAGGCGAGAGGGGGCCCCGCCTCCTCGGCAGGCCGCGGGGGCGCCTCGGACGCCCCCTCGCGCTCTCCGAGAGGCCCTGCGGGCCTTCGCCGCAGCCGCGGGCGGCCTCTCGGAAGGCCGGGGGGGCCCCTGGTCAGGAGCGAAAGAAGGACGTACACGTACATGAATCCACGCTGGTTTCGAGAGCTCGCATTGCGCGAATGTTCGTATCGCGCGGCAGGTCTCGCGGGTCAAGGGGCCGTGTTCACGTACACAGCTGGGCGCGTACGTCATTTGTGGGCTCCCCATCTGGGGAGCCCCGTCGCTTTCTGAGAATCGGGCCAGGCGAAAGGGGGGGGAAGAGGGAAAGGGGGGGGGTGCGAAATCTGCTGCATGCATGCAGCTGGTATCGGCCCCGCCGCCGGGCCCGTTCCTCGACACATGGCCGCTTCCGGCGCAGGGAGGCGCCAGGAAAATCAGCTACGTGAGCTGATGTTCAAACCCCCCCTTTGGGAGAGCGGCAGGAGGGAAGGCGGGAACACTAAACGTGCAAATCATGCCGCACCCTGAGCTTCAGCAGGAAGGGGGTGTGGAGGCATGCGTTGAGCGTGTTGATTACACTGCGCGGAGGTCATCCGCCACACCACGCACGGCAAAGAGAGTCCTGCCCAAGTCGGCCGAAGGAGGCAAGTGGTAAGTCACGCCATGCCATCTACTAATCCGCCATGCGTGCCGAGTGAAAATCAGTGGAACCGGGGTGAAGGGAGAAGGAGAGAAAAACAAGATGGGACTCCGAACACCGATGACTCGTTCTATGTTGCGTAATCGCCTGCCCCTGGAGCTCTCGAAAGCTCCCGTGAGAAGCGTTGAGTTTACAATGTCTTGGCCCCAGGACACGGCCTCCTGACGACAAACTAAAAACGAACAGAAAGCTCTGGCTCGATTCTTATGAGGGTCTGGAAGCCAAGAGGGGCTTGGAAATAGGCACCAACACCAACAGAGAAGGGGGGGGGTCTCCAGAGGGGAAGGGTGATCTGATATTGAGGTGCTCGTGGTTCCGCCGCCCGAGAATGCACCCATCCTTCCGCCACTACCACAGCCGATAGCGGGATCATCCCTTCATCGGTGAGCCCGAAGGGGGAAGTGCGAAGGGCCAGGCCTTCTCTGCAAGGCCTGCTCCGACAGCGCCAGCCTTGTTAAAGATGTGCGTTCATTACTCTTCTAGCTCCACCTACGCCTCCATACCAGCCTCCACCTCCGCGGCCACCACCACCCGTACCGCGTCCGCCCTCACCCGCACCTTTTGCCCCCCATCCGACTTTCGGGCAGACCTTATACGGACGAAGTCGCTCCATAGTTTTCTGGAACGGTCTCGGAGCGTTCCATAGTGCTCTGGAACGGGAACCTCGCTCTTCACGACCTCCAGACCCACCAGTTATCAGATATTCCCGATGTCTTTTTGCGGAGTCATCCGGTTTTGTAATTGTCTTGCTTTCGTCTTGGCGGGTCGGTCGTTGAAAGTTGGGCATGTCTGCGCGACCACATCCCTGGCCTTCCTCCTTCGACATTAGAGGGGCCCTTCTCCTGCTTTCGTTGTTCGGGGGTGGGCCGAAGCCCAACGGTACTTGCTTCATGCTGCTGTTATGCTTCCCCTACTAAGTTGCGAGGTGACTTCTCGGAGGTCCTCGTCATATGCGGTGCACGTGCCTTCCTGGCCAAGCTCGACCGAGTCCTGCCCCTCGCGGGCCATTCTGGCAGGATCCGATCTTTCTTTGACACGCCTCTTGATCTCTTAGGGCCTCTGAGACAGAATCCCCCCGCGAGGAGCTCCACCGCGCGTTCCCCGGCGTTCTGCGCGAGTGGCTGGGCCAGCTCCCACCTCGCTGAGGAGTCTCTGATTTCAGGGGCAACGTCAGGGCGGGATAGGCTCAGGGGGGGGGGGGATGCATCGGCCCCCGACCGCCCATTCATTGTCGACAGGGGCCCGAAAGCCCGACCCGCCCAGGAACGTGCGGTTCCACTGTCGGGGGCTTCCCGCCGAAAAATGCAGAAGATCCCCAAACGGCACACCTGTATCGTCTTTGAGGTCCGCGCGGACCTTCCAGAAATCGTGCTGCTGCTGCCGCGCTTTGCTCGTCCACCATCGGCGAAGCCTCGCCGACTCCAGCGCGGTGCCCCCCTCCCACACCCCGCGAGCCTGCTCCCGCCCTGACGCTCCCCCTTGTGGTGACGCCCGCTCGGCGGCGCCGCTGTCGGCGCGCCCGGCGCCGCGCGGGTGCCGCGCCTCCCGGGCGTTGCTCAACGGGGGAGATCGTCGATGCGGTCGGACCGAGGTATAAGATCGAGGTCGGTTGGGGGAGGGTACCCTACCGTTCTTCGTCGTGGTTGTTGGAGGTTCTTGTGCGCCTCGGGGAGGGTATCCTTGGATGTTATGTGCGCGTTGGCCGGCGGAGGCTCTCATGATCTTGAGGGATGTTTTTTTGTCCTAGGTCCGATCGTAAATCCGGGGGGGGGGGGTTGGTGCACCTCTTGGGCACCTTACGAGCCGTAGGCCCTACAAGGGCCGAGGAGCCCGAAGGGTGGGCTCTCTCTCCGCTCCCCCGTGGATCGCGCCCCCATTACCCGTCGGACATTGGAAGTAGGTATTTTCTTTCATCCCAGGCTCCAATCTACTTTGGCCGCCTTCCTACTTCAAGGCTCGAGTGGGTTTCCCTCTTCCTTCCTCTGAAGGGGGCTGGCGGAGATCCAATCTAGTTACTGTCAATGCCTTTTTCCTTCATGTTTCTACCCACTTCTTCCGACCGACGGGTCCAGTCAAGAAGAATAGGAAGGATGAGTGGTTTTCCAAGGTTGCCTGTGCATCTTGCCTCTTCGGCCCAATCGTTGGTCACTTTCGCTGGCCGCGCCCCGCTCGAAAAGCGTCGACCTGGCCCTCCAAGGCCCTCGCACCACCATCATCATCATCATCATCATCATCATCATCATCATCATCATCATCATCATCATCATCATCATCATCACCCTCATCACCATCATCATCATCATCACCCTCATCACCATCATCATCATCATCATAACCAGTTTCACCTTTATCTTCATCTTCATCGACATCATCATCACCATCATCCTCATCATCATCACCCTCATCACCATCATCTCCATTGTTATCATTATAATCAGCATCATCACCAGCATCAGCATCATGATCATCATCATCATCACCGTCATCGTCATCGTCATCATCATTATCATCGTCGTCGTCAACATGGTCATCGTCGTCAGCACTGTCATCCTCGTCATTAGCATCGCCAGCATCATCATCATCATCGTCATCACCGTTGCCGTCATCACCATCATCATCATCATCATCATCATGCTGATCATCATCATCATCGTCATCGTCGTCATCATCATCATCACCACCACCATCATCATCATCACCACCATCATCATCATGCTGATCATCATCATCATCATCATGCTGATCATCATCATCATCATCATCATCACCATCATCATCATCGTCATCATCATCATCACCAGCAGCAGCAGCAGCATCTCCACCTCCATCAGCATCTCCATCTTCCACATCGCATCCTCGCGCTGTGCCCCGACTGCCCGCAACGCCTGGACCTCGCTCGGCCGGGCTCCTCTGGCGCCTGGCGCGCCCGCGCTCGCGCGCGCGCTCGCGCGCGGCGGCGCGCGAGCACCGCTCGCGGCGCCCGCGGCGGCAGCGAAGGGCCGGTCGCGCGCGCGCGCGCGCGTGCGCGCCGCGCGCGAGCACCGCCGCTGCGGGTCGGCCGCGGCAGGTGCGGCTGCCCCCCCCCCTCGGCAGCGGCGGGGGGTGGCCCTCGAGGGGATCGATCCGGGCACCGGTCAAACGACGCGAAGGTCGGGACAACGTCGGATCGGGATAACTCGAAGTCTCTGAGAATCGGCGGGTCTGGAGGATGTATTGGGCGCCGCGGCCGCTCCAGAGCGTTCCGGAACGCTCTGAGAGCGTTCCGGAACGCCCTGTTTTAACCGAGGGCGGTCTGCAGCGGGGGGGCGTCCGGCAGGAGGGCCCCGGTTCCTCTTGGGCAGGACTCCCCGGAGATCCAGGGCTCCGAACAGCGAGGAAAGGCCGGCTTCGGGCCATTTTCGGCGAGGAAAGGCCGGCTTGGAGTGGCTTCGGGCCACTTTCGCCAGGCCCTGGGGGACCGTCACAAAGCGCTGCAGGATGAAACGACAGCAATTGGGAAGTGGTTCGTATTTCGGGGGTCCACGCATCGAGAAAGTTGGAGCGCCAAGTGTCTGGGAGTACTGTGGAGACCCATGTCAAGAGACACCCTGCTTGCCTCCAGGGTGCCCTGGGTTTCTTGGGTTTCGATGGTCTTGTTTTGGAAGGCGTGACGTGCCCACACCAAGAAGCAAATGCCGCCCTGGAGTCTCAGGGTTGGGTCTCTTGTGGAAGGTTTCTGCTTGTCGGGCCCCCACTGTACCCTGACGGGCTCCTGGTCACATTCGTCCCTGGACGTTCTCGTCAGTTCTCGGCGGCCCCCACTGTACCCTGACGAGCTCCTGGTCACATTCGTCCCTGGACGTTCTCGTCAGTTCTCGAGGTCCTTGCGCCGGTAGCCGAGATCCGGCCTGCAGCCCCAGCAGCTGCGCACCGCCGAGGGCGAATTGCAGGGGGTGCCAGAGTCGTCCCGCACCGCCGCGCGAGGCCCGAGGGGTGTGCTCCAGATTTCGTAAGAAAGGGAGGGGGCTCCTCCTCGTCCTCCTCCTCCTCCTCCTCCTCCTCCTCCTCCTCCTCCTCCTCCTCCTCCTCCTCCTCCTCCCCCTCCCCCTCCCCCTCCTCCCCCTCCGTCTCCTCCTTGCGGGCCAATCTTGGGCGACAGATTAAAACAAGTACTCCAGATTTCGTAAGAAAGGGAGGGGGGTCTCATCTCGGGGGGGGGGGGGTCTCTTCCAGGCTATCTTCGAGGGCCTGGGGGGTCTGGGGACGATGTGTTGGAGGGTTCTCTCCCACGGGGGAGGTCTGAGATGGCTTTTGTCTTGGAGGGTCCATGGACCCCCCCTTTTTATTTTACGAAATCCGGTGCACGTCCGAAGCGCCAGGGGCGTCGAAGCAAGCAGCTGCCTCGGCACTGCGCGTCCGGCGCTCCCAGAGGGTCTGTTTGCTTGCAGGTCTGTCGTCGTCGGCCCGGGACGTTTTGTTGGTAGGTGGCGGCCTCTGGGGCTCGCTCGCAGAACAGGACGAGTGGACGATGGGAAGAGCAGGAGGAGGAGGAGGAGGAGGAGGAGGAGGAGGAGGAGGAGGAGGAGGTGGAGGGGCCCCAGGGCCCTCAAGCATGGGTGCAGGGCGAGGGGCGGGGCTCCGGGGGGGGAAGGCGTCGTCGGACGGGGCAACGCATCACATCGACTTGAAATCGGCGATACATCGTTGGTAGATCTCGGGGAACGAACAATGACATGAACACAAAAAAACGGAGGTCCGCGCGGATTTCTCGGATCGGCGCTGGAGCGCCCTGGCGCTGGAGGCGCGCCCCTGGCGCGCTACGCGCGCCAGGCAGGGGGGTCCGGCGCGGATCCGAGAAGTCCGCGCGGACCTCCGAGTTTGTATATTTCTGTCATTGTTCGTTACCCTAAGGTCGGCGATAGGCCCCCGACAGCGAAACTGCACCTTCCTTGGCGGGCTGGGGCTATCGGGCCTCTATCGGCGATCAATGGGGGATCTGGGGTCGATGCATCCCATCCCCAGGCCTTCGGGCGGGGCTAGGACGAGGATGAGTCCGTTCCAGGATTTTCCAGAACGCTCTCAGCGCGTTCTGGATGGCTCTAAGTCGGGTGTCGCTATCAGCGCCCCAGGCCCAAAGTGCCCCCAGGATTTCCAAGGAGGCCCCCACGGCCTCCAGAGCACCCCTCACGAGGTCCAGAAGGTCCCAGGGGCTCCAAAATTGAGCGAAAAGCTGGCGGCAAACCTTGAGCCAGGGGAACTTCTAGCAACCCCCGACTGAGAAGGCCGCGGCGCCCGAGACATCCTCCCGGGCCGCCAGCTCTCAGAGATTATCGATTTATCCTCACCTAAATTCATCCTCTTCCTGGCTTCGTCTTACGTCGAGGCCGCTGGGGCGCGGGTCGGAAAGTCACAGCGTCGGATGTCTGGGAGGCGAGCCTTGTCCGCGCACTCGTGGGGAGGGGGGCCTGTCGGAGGCGCGGGCGTTCTGGCCCCCCTGGGTATGCATCGGGAACAGCGTGGCGGCTCGCAGGGCTCTGCCGGCGCACCACCACCTGGTCGACCATGCTGCTGTCACGACTCGCGCCAGGATTCCTTCTTGTTCTGTAGGTCAGTTTTGCAGTCGGGTGGTCCCTGATGGGCCTGTTCTCCACCACCACCACCATAATCAAGCTGGAGGGGGGGAGGAGGTGGAGGACAAGGATGAGGAGGAGGGGGAGGAGGAGGAGGAGGAGGTGGAGGACACCCTCCCCCTCCAAGATGTAGTGGTGGTGGTGGAAAACAAGCCCATCAGTCCCCCCTACTTTTTTTGTTGTTTTGTTCGCCCGCCCCTGTTGGCGGCGGCCAGCCGCGGGGGAGGGAGCCTCCGCGTCCTGGCCCCGCTGGCGATCTCTCGCCCCCGGTCCCCGGGCTTCACTTCGGGCCAGTTGCCGTTTGGAAGCGGAGGGGATGCCCCCCTCCCCCGAGGGGCTATGAACACTCAGGGGCAACGCTAAGGGGGGGGAGGAGGAGGAGGAGGAGGAGGAGGAGGAGGAGGAGGAGGAGGAGGAGGAGGAGGAGGAGGAGGAGGAGGAGGAGGAGGAGGAGGAGGAAGGAGGAGGAGATAGGCCGCATCGACCCCCAATCGCTCATTGATCGCCGACGGGGGGCACGACAGCCCGCCCCGCCCAGGAACGTGCGGTTCCGCTATCGAGGGGCTATCACCGATCTACCGGTGGTGCATCGCCGATTCGAGCTCGATGGTTCCCCCCTTGAGCTGGTCTCCCCCGTCTTTGTCCCTCGTATCCCGACGCATCTCTACTCGAGGATGGACGACCCCCCCCCCCCAGCCATACATTCCCAGTTACCAGAAGGCCCACCACGTCGGGGATTTGGGTTTGCGTCGCCATAGCCCCAGGTATTGCCCCCGTGTCCTCTCATCCCCGCCCTGGGGAGGAGGGGGAGGAGGGGGGGTGAGGAGAGGCCAGGCGTCTTCTGGCTGTCTGTGCTGTGCAGGCGGTGCATCCTTTTCCATCGTCGACCTCGTCGTCGACGTCCAACTGTCCCTCCCCCCACTTCTTCTCGTCCTCCCCCTTCCTGCGCGCTTGGCCCGTCGCTGTGCGGCTCCCTCTGCCTCGAGAGTTCTAGTCTCCAGAGCTTCAGATAGCCGGTCGTGATCTCAGCTCCTCTGCGAGTTCCCCACCAATATCCCTACCCTACTTGAACATGCTCGATGCTCGTTGTTGCTTTTAGAGGCTCTGCCTTGTTTCCCCCGCCTGATTGGAATGCTTTCCTTGACCATCATGTACCCATGCCGCTGATTCGGAATGTGTTTTTGGGGCCTGGGGGTCGCGTTCGCCTCGGCAGGGAGGGTACTATTTCGCCCGTGCGTGCGACGTGCGCCTACCCTCGCGCACTTGCACGCGTGCGCATGCCCACGTGCTCGAGCGGATCCTCGCGGGCGTGCTTGCGTGCGTGCGTGCGCGTACGTGCGCGTGTTCAGCCGACCTTTGTTCTGCAGCCTCGTCGGCTCAGGCATGTCTGGACGCGGCCGCCTGGGCGAGCGCATGGCACATGGGCGGCGTGCTCGTCCTGGGCGCGCTCGCTGCCAGGAGCGCTGCGGACGTGGAGCAGGGGCCGCTGACTCCCAGGCGCTTCCTCCTGCGGGCCCTCTGCACCCTGGCAACCACCGCCGTCGTGTTCACGCTCCTGAACCGGGACGCCATCTTCGGCACGGACACCAGCCCCACCTCGGGTGCTGCCAGGAGGTTCCCCTGGCCCGAGGCGTCCCGTGGGAGCCCCCGCGAGGCCCCGGGGCCTCCTCCAGGGGGTGCACGATGCGAAGACGCTGGGGACGCCTTGGCGCCGGGGGCACCCCTCTGGCAATCCCCGGCCCGTCGTCAAGGGGCGCCCAGGCCGCTTCCTCACCTTCTGGCAGCTCATCTCGATGATCCCCAGGACGTGGGTCAGCCCAGGATGTGTTTGTGTGTGTGTGTGTGTGTTTGTGTGTGTGTGTGTGTGTGTTTGTGACTGTGTGTGTTTGTGTGTGGTGTGTGTATGGTGTGTGTTTGTGGTAAATCCGTTCGGCCCAACCTCATTGCTCAGCGTCGACCGATCGATCCCAATCCCCCTGGGCCACGGCCTCTCGACCCCACCAGCCCACCCCCCAGGGTGGGGATAGGAACATCAAATATCCCCATCTAGTGGGGTACGCAGGCCAGTGGGGCCGGGGCCATGCAAGTAGGGATGGGATGGAGATCTGCTCAACGATGCTCAATTCCGCTGCCTGCGTCCCAATGAATGGCTGCGGTGGACAAGGATACACGTGCGCCAGCACCTTAGATCTCCGACGTTTTGATTCTACAGGCTTGCGCCACATCCGCCGACCCCTATATCTACGTAATGGCCTTCGGCCCATCCCGCCGCCGTGCTTGGGTTGTGGGTCATAGGCCTCGTGGATGTTCGTTGGGGTCTCGTGGGAAGCCTCTCGGGAGCCTCCTAGAGGCAGTTTTGAGGCCTCTGGGGATCGTTTTGGGGCCTCGTTTAGGCATCTGGGGGGGGGGCCTCTTGAGGCCTCTTGGGGGGCCTCTTGGGGGCCTCCTCGGGGCTTCTTGGGGCCAGAGGCTCGGATTTTCGGTTCGCGTTCCCCTTCTTGGGCCCCTCTTGAGGCTGTCTGGGGGCCCTCGTGGGCCGTCTTGGGCGCCTCTTGGGCCGTCTTGGGCGCCCTGTGGGGCCGTCTTGGGGCCCTCTTGGAGGCTTCTTGGGCCGTCTTGGAGTGGTCTTGGAGGCTTCTAGGGACGTCATGGAGCGGCGGAAGGCCGAAAAGGCGAGAATACCAAAATCCTCCACAGATTCGGGGCCCTCTTGGGCAATCTTGGGCGCCTCTTGGGCTGTCTTGGGGCTCTCTTGGGCTGCCTTGGAGCTTCCCTGGAGGCTGCTTGGACCGTCTTGGGGCGGTATTTAGGGCCTCTTGGGCCGTCTGGGAGCGTCGGAAAGCCCAAAAAGCGAATTCGTGAAAAATGTACGTTTTACGAAGGGAAGGGGCCAATTTTTGCGTCTAGGGACCCTCGTGGGACGCATCTTGGAGGCCTCTTGGGGCCTCTTGGGGACCTCTTGGGCCGTCTTGGAGGCCTCTTAGCCCGTCTTTGAGCCATCTTGGGCGTCTTGGAGCGCTCGTTTGGCGTCTCGGGGCTCCCGTGGGCCGTCTTGAAGGCCTCTTGGGGCCATCTTGGCCCGTCTTGAGGCTTCCTGGGGCCCGGAAAAGCCCCGGCGGCGCTCGTCCCGGGCCCCGGCGGCGCTCGTCCCGGGCCCGGGGGGGGGGGGTCAAATCGCCGGTTTGGGGTCCCGGGGGGGGGACTATAGGGGGGGGAACTATCTCACACGCCTAGAGACCCACAAGGGGTCGGCGGATTTGTTGTCAATGCGGGGGACCTTTCGTCCTGGATCGTGATCTGACGGCCCGGGGCTCGGTGAGGCCCCCCAGAGGCCGCAGATCGGCAAACACCTTCACTTGTGATTTTGTCGTGACGCGAGTTTGCCTGTGACACGTTCCTAAGGTGGAACTCCTGGGAGGTTAAGTCCAGAACCGGCGCTGGTGCATCCCTGGTCGAAAACGGGCCTGCCAGTAAGTTGGCTGAATCCCGTTCCGTCTGGCTCAATCCCGCTGAAGTCGGCTGCTTCGTCCGGCCCCATCTGGCTCAATGGCTTCTCCATCGTCGCATTTGCTCGTTCATACGAGGACCTCCCATCGGCAGCGAAGCCGAGCCCTGCTCCCGCCGATCAACGATTCGGGCGACCCGATGGGCGGTGGGGGTAGGATTCAGACTTCGTCGAACACGTGGCGAACTCCGACCCCGAGCCCCGCCTCCCATCCACTGGAGAGAATCGACGGTTGCTGGGGGTAGGGTTCGGACGTCGCCACGCATTCCGGGAGCTGCCTCCCAGCGCTGTGAGTGTTTCTGTTTACCCTTTGGGCCACAGCGCGCGTCATGCCCCCGCCATCCAGTGCGTCCCCGGCAATGCAGCAGTGCGTCCCGCAAGGATGGACCCCCACGGTGGGGGCTGGGGGATGGGGAGGGCGTTATGCTCCCGCCCCCCCCCCCCTCTCCACAAGGCTAGTTCCAGCCGCGAGTAAAAAATGCTCTCCCAGGAGTTGCCTCCCAGCGATCTGAAACGATCATCGTGCCATCCGCGACCCACCCCGCGACCCACCCCGCGACCCACCCCGCGATCCGCCCCGCGACCCGCCCCGCGACCCACCCCCTCACTCTCGTCCGCATCTGCGGGGTGCTACGTACTCCGAGTTTCTTACTAAGCGTCGGGGGGGCGTCACCCTCGCCGACAGCCCCACATCGACCCCCGTCGCGGGCAGCCACCGCACGCCGAAGGCGCTCCGACCCCCGTCGCGGCGCGACGACGAGGCGAGGTTGACCCCTGTTGGGGGGGCACCCCCCCAAGCTTATCAAGAAGCCTGGGGTACAGTCGGGGCCCTGAAGAAGGAACCCTTTTCGTTGGGGAGGGGCTCCGCGTCCCTTAAGTGTTTCGCAGCTTGCCTCAGGCTTTCCTTCTGGTTTCGACAGGAAATCGAAGGCTAACTTATGGAAAAAAGGGGCCTCGTTCCTTATTTAAGGTTCCTTAGGTCATCGCCCCGACTGTTTGCTTCCCGCCCACCCGAACCTTGCCTCCCAGCGTTCTGGGACGATCCTCGGCCCTTTCCGCCCTCGGCAGCCTCGCGGCGGGCTGGGTCTGCGGCGCCGTACCCCCCCACGCTTATCAAGAAACCTGCGGTACGCTTCCCGCCCACCCGAACCTTGCCCCCCAGCGTTCTGGGACGATCCTCGGCCCTCTCCGCCCTCGGCAGCCTCGCGGCGGGCTGGGTCTGCGGCGCCCGCGCGACCGCCCGCGTGCTGCCGCCGCCCCTGCCGCCGCCGGCCGGGCGCCCCGCCGCGGCGCGCGGCCCGGCCGCCCCCGCCCCCGAGCGCCCGGAGGAGCGGAGGCGCAGGGGCACAGCCAAGGGCCGCCACCGGAGGTCGATTCCTCCTGGAGGTCGGGGGCGGACAGACCTCCTGCCCTGACGCGTCGATTGAGGAGAGTGGGCCGTTTTCGGTCCGCGAGAGGGCGTCGCGGCCGTCACTTTTGCGCGTGTCCAGCTCCGTCGGTTTCGGCCCCAGGCCGTTGTCACTACGGTCAGAGCGTGAATTACCTACCCCGCTTTCGCTTCTAGGCAAAACCAAGTCATACCACGCGCCTCCTCGTCAAGCGGCCTGACCAGTACAGGCCGTAGTTTGGCATCGTTTGGTATCTCTTGGAAGCGAGGGTGGTCAAAAGCGAGGTAGGTTTGTTTTCCCCCTACAAGGGGAGGTCTACTAAAGGGAGGTTTGTCCACCGCCGAGGAAGGCCCCTCGTCGTGGTGACCTCGTGCTTCTCGGGGATCGCCAGGGCCCTGGTGAAGGGTAGCGGGTTAAGTGCGTGGGCCCCGAGGTCCAGAACATGACCTGGCTGGAATCAACCAGGTCTGCCGCAGCGGGTTTTTTTCGGGTGGCGGCAGTTCCGGTCAAGTGGAATGGGGCGGGGGGGGCGTTCCCCAGTACACCTTAGGCGATGCTTAAGAAAACTTAAGTTCTCGGCCAGAGTCTCGATTATTCTGAACCCATGAAGTTCTGAGACTATGAATTTCTTAACCCATGATTTCTTAAGCATTTCGCAGGGTGTACACATCACTAAACCAGGTCCCACTGAACCCAGCCTTGCCAACGCCCCAGCTTCGTGTTGCCGTCGAGATCTGTACTCATCCGCTGCCCCGGGCCCACCAGCGGTGCCTGCGCCCTCCTGGCCCGACCAAGGAGGCGTGTGCATTGCTCGTGGGCCCAGGATGGGCCGGGTCTGGAGAAGTGATCTCGTAATAAAAGGGAGGGGGTCTGGACCCTCCAAGACAAGCCATTTCAGACCACCCCCGTGGGAGAACCCTCCAAAACATCGTCCCCAGACCCCCCAGGCCCTCCAAGATAGCCTGGAAGAGACCCCCCCCGAATTGAGACCCCCCTCCCTTTATTACGAAATCTGGGGTATGTATAGAGTTC
>CAUYUJ010015782.1:787369-789869 GCA_963575745.1 Prorocentrum cordatum | reverse complement strand
GCTCGTGGAGTCGGCCGCGCTTCCCGAGGTCCCGAGGGGCCTGGACGTGGCCGACCTGGAGGCGGAGTTGCTGGCGCGGATGGCGGTGCAGACGCTGGACGTGGACGGCGACGGCAAGGCGAGTGGCGACGGGGACGCTGTGATGGCTCCCGCTGCTGGAGGTTGTCGTGTCGTCTGCGAGGCAGCCGGGCCAGTGCTGGCAGAGCCCGGCGGGGCAGGCGACGACGGATTGCTGGTGCCATGGGTGTGGCAGGTGGACGAGTGCGCCGAGGCGGAGGCCTTCGTGCAGGGCTTCGCCGCGGGCTGGCGGCTGGCCGAGCAGTCAGCGTTTCTCACGGCTTCCTCGGGGGCGCCGCAAGAGAAGGAGGCTGCGCCGCCGCTCGGCATCCCCGAGGTTGAGGCGCCTGCTGGGTGGGGTTCGCTGGAACGTCATGTTCCTGAGCGTGTTCCACTTCGCGCTCCTCTTCTACCTGCACAATTTCCTGGTCCTCCTCCTGGCACCGTGGCGGCTGTCGCTGTGAACCTGGAGCCTTCCGCTGCCGTGCTCGCGGGCGGGGCTTCTCCGCCCTCCGCAGGGCCCCGGGCGGGGCCCACCGCCCAGGAGGCTGGAGGGCCAGAGGCCGCCAGGCGAGATGCAGCGCTACGTTATGCGGGCCTCGTTCGACGGCAACCCAATGTTCCAGAGTGGCTGCTCGAGCTCAGCAGGTCGGATCCTGTTTGCGGCCTGTGCGATATCACCCTTCCCCATTTTCGACGACGTGGGAATCGGCGATGCGCGTGCAGGGCCTGTGGGAGTCCCATTCTGCGCGGCGCGATCGCGCGGAGTTGCCCAGTCTGCCGCGCGGTGTTGCATGGCTCGTGCCTCAATCGATTGTTCGACGAGGAATGGGATAGCGACGACCAGGACGGCTCGTGCTGCAGCTCGTGATGATGTGCGTGCCTCTGTACGTGGTGTCGCGCTTCTTCGGGTTCGCGCTCGTGGGCGGCTTCACGACAGGCGCAGTCAAGCCTCAGGTGGCCTCGCCCCACCACCTGGGTGCCAGGCGGGGTAGCATTGCGTTGATGTTCAACAAAATCCTTCTCCTCCTCCTTCTCTGTTCCTTCTCCTCCTTCTCCTCCTCCTCCTCGAGAACGCCTCCTCCGCCTCCTCTTCCTCTTCCTTCTTCTCCTCCTCCTCCTCCTCCTCCTCCTTGTCCTCCTCCTCCTCCTCCTCCTTCTCCTCCTCCTCCTCCTCCGTCTTCTCCTCCTCTTCCTCCTCCTTCTTCTCCTCCTCCTCCTCCTCCTCCCCCTCCTCCTCCTCCTCCTCCCCCTCCTCTTCCTCCTCCTCCTCTCCCTCTTTCTACCCTTATTCTCCTCCATTCCTCCTCCCCCTCCTCCTCCTCCTCCCTCCTCCTCCTCCTCCTCCTCCTCCTCCTCCTCCTCCTCCTCCTCCTCCCCCTCCTCCTCCTCTTCCTCCTCCTCTCCCCCCTTCGCTTCGTCCTTCTCCCCCCACCCTCTCTGTCTCCTTGGCGCGCGGAGTTTGCTCAGATAAGGAATGGTTGCCGATGCCGCTGCACTTGTCTCGTTCTTGCCTCTGTCGAAAGAGAAGGTACGGCGTAAACGTGAACTGTTGGCGGTCCTCGAGGATTTCTCGGATCCGCGCTGGGCCCCCCTGGCGCCACCCCCGGCGCGCCCCGCGCGCCAGGGAGGGGGGCGCGGCGCAGATCAAGGGAATCCACGCGGAGCGCCAAACATGTGCGTTCATGCATTTGTTTTTTTCGTGCTCGGTGGGCCTCCCGGGAGGACCTCGTCGCCACCACTGGATTCGAAGGCGCCCCAGGAAAAGGTCTGAGGTGCAGCGGCATCGGTATCTTTGGGTTTCCCCACGCGCCAGGAGGCGCTGCCAGGGGGCCATGCGCCGATCCAAGAAATTCGCGCGGACCTCCAAACGCTCATGTTCATCCGTAGACGATTCGTGCGCACCGTGCCCCGTTGGCGTCTCCAGTCGCGTCGTCGACCTTCGAGCCAGGAGTGCTACGGTGCACAGCGCGTCAGCCCTCATTGCCAAGAAAACTAAGCACCGTACCGCGTGGACGAGGTGTGATTTAGTTGTTTCTGCGTCAGCTAGTTTGTTTGTTCGTTCGTTTGGTTATTTGCTTGCTTGCTTGCTTGCTTGTTGGGCTGGTTGTTTGATTGTGTGTGTATTTGGTTGGTTTGTTTGGTTGTTTGTTTGTTGTTGATGCCGTCGTTGTTGGTGCTGTTGTTGGTAGTGGTGCGCCTGTTGGTTGCTGTTGTTCTGGCTGTTGTTGTTGTTGTTGTTGTTGTGGTTGTTGTTGTTGTTGGTGTTGTTGTGATTGTTGTAATTAGTGTTGTTGTTGTGGCTGCTGTTGTTGTTGGTGTTGGTGTTGTTGTTGGTGTTGTTGTGATTGTTGTTGGCGTTGTTGGTGGTGTTGGTGTTGGTGTTGGTGTTGGTGTTGTTGTTGTTGTTGTTGTTGTTGTTGTTGTTGTTGGTGGTGTTGTT
>CAUYUJ010015782.1:764869-779869 GCA_963575745.1 Prorocentrum cordatum | reverse complement strand
CGGCTCCCCGGCCAGATGTCTGTTCTTCTGCTGGCTCTGTGGAGCTGGCCCGCAAGGGGCCCCCGCCCGAGCGGCGTCGTCGCGTCGCGGCGCCGCTCGCGGGGCTGCGCGAGGAGGCTCCGGGCTCTGCAGTGGGAACTGGATAGCCCGAGAGACCGTTGGGTCGCTTGCGTTCGCAGAGGGGTTTACCGACGTCGTTTGGCGACAAGCCCTCATGGCCGAGTCTGGCGCCAGAGTTGCGTGAAGTTCGAGCTCCCTGTTTGGGGGCGCATGGGAATGCTGCGAGAGCAATTCCTTGGCGCATTTGCAGCGTCAGTGCGTTGTGCAAAACTTTCCGACGTGCGTCGCCAGAGTCTGTGTCGCGGCCGGTCTCTCGATTGGACGCCTCTCTGCGGGGGGCCTGATTCAAGTGGCCGACGCCATTCCGCCGACCCCCGCAAGGAGAGAGCGTTTGAGACGGCAGTGGAAGTTCTATCTCGGGACAGGAGCCTCCTGGACGAATCTGGGTGTCACTCGGGGTGCCTATCTGGGACCTCTTGGAAGATCTCGTGGGCACGTGGGGGGCTTTTCGGAATCTCGCGGGGACCTCTTGGGGGCTTCTTGGGGGCGTCCTCGAGGCCTCTTGGGGCCTCATCGAGGATTCTCTGGGGCCTCTGGCGGGCTCGATTGGCCATCTCGGCGTGGGGGGGTCCAAATCTCAGTTCGCCGTTCCTCTCCTGAGCCTTTCTTGGGGCCTTCTCGGGGCCATCCAGGATCCGTCTTGGGCAGTTTGCGGCGTGCCCTGGGGCTGCGCTGGGGCCCTCTTAGGGCGGCTCGGGGCCTTGTTGGGGGCGCATCGGGCCCTCTTGAGACGATCTTGGGGGCTGCTTGGTCGCACATAAAAAAGGGAATGAGAAGATGTTGGCCTCTTGGGGCCCCCTCGGCGATCCTCTGGAGGCACTTCTGAGATGCATTGGGGGCCTCGCGGGCCATCTTGAAGCCGTCTTGCGGCTCGTCGTGGGGCCATCCTGGGCCGTCATGGCGTTCTCTGCGAGTGTCTTGGCGCGCTGTCTGGGCTCCGTTGGGCTGCCATGGGGGCCCGTCGGGGCCCCGGTGGCCCCCGCGGCGCGTTGGCGGGCCCGCCTGGGCGCTGTCGGGACTGGTGGCAGGCTGCCCGATGGCCGCCAGCTTCGTCGGAGATGTTGCCGCGTCTGTCGTGGGCAGCATGCCCAGAGCTGCGGGGGGCAACTTCTCCTGCGTCGACGACGCTCGCTTGCCCGGGGCAGGGTCTGAGAAGTCGCTGGCGGGGGGCCCGGCGTCGAGCGCCGAGGGCCCGCGCGGCGCCATCGTTGGGGCCCTGGGATTGCCAGCCTCGAGGGTATCCCTATCCCCAAGATTGACACGCCAAAAGGCGATGACAATCTTAAGGACTCGCCCTCAAGAATAAGGGAATCCCTAAGATTGGCATCGTGATAAGGAGGTGCCCAGCATAGGGATAGGGATATGCTCCAGGCCGGTAATGGGATACCCCCCCGCCGCGGGGAAGATCGGGCCAGCGTGCGCAAGCAGGCCGGTTCCCCAGCTGTTCGAGGCCAGACGTGGAGAGTTGGCTGGGCAGTCCGTGCCGCCAGCTGCCAGCGCGCGAGCGGGCCGCGCCGCTGCGCGCGCTCTCAGGCCAGAGGATCTGGCACGGGGCAGTCAAGTAAGTTCAAGGACTTCGGCTTGGTCGGCGTACAGTTCGGTGGTTGAACAAGCGCGAGGAGGCCCTTGGTGGTCGAACGTGTTTCTGCCGCGGGTCTTCTGGCGAGCGGCGCCCATGGTGCCGACTTGGTCGGCGTCCCGAACGCGGGGCGGCAACTCTTTCGTTCTCATGGGCACGTCCGCGAACGCCCCCCGTTCGCAGCGCTGGCCCCGCGCCGTCGCGCGCGCCCTGGAATGTGACCCGGCATGAAAGGTTCAGATTGCTGCCTTGGCCCTTCGGGCAAAGGAACATGAGCTAAGTGAAACGAGGCTTCTTTTCTTGGGGCCAGAGGTTCTGATGCTGGGCAGGCCGCGTGGCAACGTGCTCTTTGGGAATGCAAGTGGTCGTGGGCCGAGGTGGCGGGGCCCGTCGGCGCCTTGCGGGTGTCATTTACCGTGTGGGTTGTGCCGCGCGTAGTTTCTGCGAATGCCTTGCAACCAACGCAACTTTAAAAAGACTGCGTCGGACTTCCCCGCGTCTGTTTGGCCAGCGTGGCAAGGCTGCGATGCCGGGGGGCTTGACTGTGGCCCCTAGTGGCCCTGCCGGGGCCTCGTGAAGGAGACGCCTGGGCCCGCGAATGCCCCATGCATGGGCGAGTCCACCATGGGGGGCCGTGGCGCCCATGCGAGCTGGGCGCCCGGGGCGCCCGTCGACGCTGGCCGCCAGATCGCCGGCGTGCGCTTTTCTGCTCGGTCGGCCACCCATGGCGCCGACTTCGCAAATGTGAGCGTTGTGAGGAGGCGCGCGCCAGCGTTGTCTCTGGTTGGGCGCGTCAGCTTCTACTCGGCGCCGGTGATCCGATCCATGAGTTCGCCATCTTCTGCCGCGGGGCCATCGGGCATTCCGGGGGGCAGTTTGCCAAGACCTGCGGGCGACGGTGCTGTTCATGGCCACGGGTCCGCTGCCGAGGTTGCTGCCCCAGAGATCCATGGCCCGATCCGGGCCCCTCCTGTCCTCGGGCTCTGAGGGCGCGGTTTTGTGGACGGCAGTTTTCTGGGTTTTCTAGGGGCGGTTGGTCTTTGGCCATGACCGACGATCAGGCCCATCTCGCGCGCGAGTGCACCGCCCCCGCGCGGCCTCCGTGTCCGCGGCCGCCCCGGGCGGCGGAGTGCGAGGCCTTTGGGGGGCTGCGTATTCTTTCGGGCCAGGATGCTGGCTTGCGCAGTTGTTGCAAACGTGCTTTTTATTCGTTCGCTCAGGGTCCTGGCGGGGTTCTGTCTCCGAAGCCCCGGTACGCAGGGCCCATCGCCCACGGGGTCTGAGTAGCTGGCCACGAGATCGAGAGGCCGACCAGCGTCGAAGCTCACGCAGGGTTTAGGCGAAGCAGGCATCTCAGCGCATGAGCGATTCATTCGGAGGGGCTCGTTCCCGCAGATGCATGGGGCCACGCGCGCAGTTCGCGAGCGCCCCTCTGTCCCTGATGATGAGATGGCCGATGTTAGTTCGAAGGTTCCAAGTGTCCGTCCGGTCATGTACTTGGGGCGACAGTTGTTGTTTCAGTTGTTTCTTCTGGCGGAGTTCTTACGCGATGAGGGCGCGCCCCCCCCGCCTCCTTCTCCCGCCCGCAAGAGAGACCTTCCCAAGCGGGTTGTCATGTTGAGTTTCTGTCAGCGTCGAGTTTGTCTGCAGGGCGCTGCGAGACCCGCGTTTCCAGCCGAAGGCTCATGCAACTGTTTCAGCAGGCTTCACGGAGGCGCTCTTGATCGGCTTCAGCGCAGAGGGATCGCGCTGGAGGCTGTTGAACAGTCAAAGGTTCTCATGTGCCTCAGGTAGAAATGCTGTTGCTTCGGGGGTCAAGTATGCATGCCGGGGCAAGTCTGCCACGGGTCAACAGCCACCTGCCGTCTCGACTGGAACAAAAAGGGTCGGCGCATGTTTGCGCCCAGGCAGGCTGATTACCAGTCTTGACATGGATCGCGTTGCTCCTTGAGTTTGTTGTATAAATAAATAAAACCCTCCGGGCAATGCTGCGCGTTATGCCCCATGCCCTCCCCTCCTAACGTAGTGCTCTCCCCTCAGTGCGCCCCACGCTCTGCCGCAGCGCGTCCTGCACCGCAGTCTGGGGCTGTGGTGCTCTGCTGTGCCTCCCGCCCCCCCTCCCCCCGCACGACCGTCATGGCAGCGAATGAAGATGCGTTCCTTCTTCTTTCCCTCTTCGGTGCCCCCTTTCGGTTACCCACGTTCCCAAAAAGGTTCCTGTCCCGAGCTCTCTTCCACGATCGGGGGGGAGGCGTACCGATGCGCTCGCTGGGTCGCTTGCGTGGGCGGCGGGGCGGGATGTCGGGGGTGACGATCCGGCCCGGCCAGCTGGCAACCGCGACATCCCTCCGCGAAGCGGGAAGCCGACCAGCCGCTGGTGATGGTCGTCGGTGACCTCGCGACCGAAGAGTTCTGACCATATTTCGAGGCTCGGGGAAAAGGTCACGGACGAACTCTGCCTTGTGGCTTCGGGTCCTGACTTGTCCTCGCCCACCTCATTTCTACCACCGGCGACCTTGAGTGCTCGAAGTT
Source organism: Prorocentrum cordatum (assembly GCA_963575745.1). Taxonomy (NCBI): domain Eukaryota; class Dinophyceae; order Prorocentrales; family Prorocentraceae; genus Prorocentrum; species Prorocentrum cordatum. The sequence goes on along the minus strand of CAUYUJ010015782.1, from coordinate 775,638 downwards.
GTTCGCGTTTCGCGGGGAGGTCGGCGCGCGTGCGCGAAGTTTTTCGCGCTTCGCGCAGCGCGGGCCACGAACTCAGGAGCCTTTTGCTGGCTACTTTCGAAGCTCGGCGAAGCGATCGCGGACGAGACCTCTTTTTTCACTCCGGGTCTTTACGGTACGTCCGCGTCGTGTCGACCGGCGGCGACCCCGCCGCGAGCGTTCAAGGTTGAACGCCGCCAGTGGCCCAGAATCGGCCTATATGGAACGATCGAGCGATCGACGGTCGCCGATCGTTCAAGGTTGAACGATCCACGCGGAGTCAGAAACCAACGCCGGGGTCGTCACGACACGAACCTGACGTACCTGTTCTCGCTCGCATCCTTTTTGCTCGGGGGCCGCCTCCGCTCTGACGGGGCCCCGTCGCCGCGCGTCTGGTCCTGTGCTGCTCAGTGTTCCTGCTGCCCGCGACGCGCGAAGGCACCTGCGTGCAGTTGGCATGCATTTGCAGTTGTCTGCGTCCTGTGTGCGCGGCCCTTTGGATGTCGGCCCGTGTGGTGTTCCCGCCCTCGGGGGCCTCGCCAACCTGTTTTTCTTGTGGGCGGGTGGGCAGTCTCCCGCCCGCTCCAGCCCGTTTGTGCAGCCTCGCGCCGTAGGTCTGTTGCAGTGTTTGAGGCAACCGTCGATGGCAGACAAAACGACGAGGAAGAGAAGGAGCAGGAGGAGGAGGAGGAGGAGGAGGAGGAGGAGGCAAAGGAATAGTCAGAGCAAGAGGGGGCGGAGGAGGAGGAATTCAGATGGAAGTAGAGGTGGGGGCGACGGTCGGGAAGTGGATGGGGGCGGAGGAGGCGGAGGAGGACTGGAGGAGGCGGAGGGCCGGGAAGTGGATGGGGGCGGAGGAGGCGGAGGAGGACTGGAGGAGGCGGAGGGCCAGGATGAGGAGTCGGAGGAGGCGGATGAGGAGGGCGAGGAGGGGGCGGAGGAGGAGGAGGAGGAGGCAGAGGAGAGGAGGAGGAGGAGGAGGAGGAGGAGGAGGAGGAGGAGGAGGAGGAGGAGGAGGAGGAGGAGGAGGAGAAGGATGAAGCAGAAATGGGGAGGTGAAGGTAGAGGAGGAGGGGGAGGCTGAGGAGGAAAAGGTCCTCTCCACCCCCAGAGTGCGTGTCCACATCGGCAGCTTCTGAGTCTTGCCCTGGGATCTCGAGGAGTGGTGGACGTGGGTGCCTGCCCGACCGCATGGGCGGGCAGATGCCCACATCCACCCCTTTTCTCCCCGAGTCCCCAGACACAGCCCCGTGCCAGCAGATGCTCAGATGCCAGGTCTCCCGGACGGGGTCAGAGCAGACGGGGTCGGAGGATCGCGCCGCATCGCCGACGCATTGGCGCTACGGCTCGATGTGGGCCCCGATTCCGATTTCTCCACGCCGATACCGGCGGTGCATCGCCGACGTCGCCGATACGTCGTCGGCGCGTCGGTGACGCATCGACGATGCGGCGCGACTCTCTGACTTCAGTTGCTCCGGCGCCGCCTCGGACGGCCCTGTGGATGTGGACTTGCTCGGCAGGCAGCAGGCGGAGGAGGAGGAGGAGGAGGAGGAGGAGGAGGAGGCGGAGGAGGCGGAGGCCCTCGTTGGGCTCGTTCCACGGGCCGTGGCGGTGCTCTCTTGGGGCCCCCTCGTGGTTGCTCGTCGGGAGGCCCGCCCGGGGCTGTCGGGCTCGCGGCCCGCCCTGGAGTGGGACGCTGGACACTCCCAGGGGCGGCGTAACCGACCCCCTAGCATTGAGTGGGGCCTGCCCCTCTACAAGCGGAATGCTTTTAGAATCGTCAGAAAGGTAGCCTGGTGACGGTTGTTTGACTATTTTCGTTCCGGGGTATGTCTGATTATTGTCTGACATGTCTGACTCCTCTTCCCAAACCCCGCCTGTAGCAGGACATGCCCGACCTAAGCCTAGCAAGCCATCCCTTTCCATGACGTCCCCCTCTCATCTCACCCCAAGACGAATATGTGTGGCCAGAGCAAAGCAATGCATGGAAGCCGAGGATGACGTCAGACAAGGTGCCTGTCAGGGTAGGGGTCGGGTAGGCCGCGCCCAGGACATCCTGTGGGACGTGGGAGGCGCACGGCTACCCAGCGTTCTTTGGAAGCACGTGTGTTGGCACTCCCAGTTCCCAGTCTGCCCTAGCCAAGGGATGGCCAATGTGCGACAACGGCAGTTGGCCTTCGGAGGGGGGTGCCGTTGCCACGGCTTGACGCAGCTGGGTCAATTTTTGCGCTTGCACCGCAGGAGGGGTCCGAGAACTGGATCTGAGTTACCGTTGCCTCAACTTCGATTGAGATGTGCTTTCCTATTGCCAGAATCGGATGGTTTTCCCTTCTCCTTCCTCTTCAGGGGGCGGTGGGAAGCCCGAGCTACTTTCAACGCCTTTCTGCTCAATGTGTCTATCCCTCCCTTTCGAACGGTGGGTAAGCATTTCGAGCACCTTGCTACCCGTGGCATGCTGGGGTCTGCAGACTGCGTCCCGTGTGGGTGCCTTCAGTAAGCCGCAGGGTGTGCTTCCACGTAAGAGATCGGCGGCTACACACGCATGCCCAGCTAGGACCCATGCACCGACACATAAACAACTGCATCAGCATAAACTTTCGGAGCCCCGCGCGGATTTTGTGTGATCGGCGCTGCGCCCCCAGCGCGGCGCCCCCAGCGCGGCGCCTCCAGCGCCGCCCCTGGCGCCTTCCGCGCCAGGCAGGGGGTCCAGCGCCGATCCAGGACGTCCGAGCAGATTTACGCAAGCTTACGTGTACGAAGCGCGTTGTTCTTCTCATGAAGTTCTCAGCGCTTGCTCCTGATATATGGTCACTCCACAGATGCTCGCTCTGCCAAACTTCTCGCCAGGATGGCCCTTTCTCTTCCTGCATTGCGTGCGGTGCCCAGCTTACTGCATTTGTAGACTCGGAAATGGACATGCAACCATATTACTCCGGGTTTAAACGCGCGCCTTGTAGGTGTGTGGATTGATAGTTGACGCGACAAGGGTTGGCGAGCATGCTCAGCATACACACGACAGGGTTTCTGTTTGACTGAGTCCCCACTTGGGTTTCATCCAATGGTTCTCGCGCCTCCATCATAGGGAGACATGTTATGGGTCCGAGTTTCACATTATCTTTGGGTGAAGGTCAACACCACGCTGAAGCGATGAGTTCCTGGCGGCGTTTGGGCATTCACCCCCTTCGCCAGGAAGTCACTTCCCTGCCGAGGATTCAACCCTGCGTTCCCTCTTGGGGCCCTCTTGGGGCGTCTTGGGGCTGTCTAGGGGGCATCTTGGACGTGTTGGGGCGGCCGTTGGCCGATTGTGGCGTTCGGCCCATCCAGCCACCGTGCTTAGGCTGTGGGCTAGAGGCACCTTGGATGCCTGTTAGGGTCTCTTTGAGTGCCTCTTGGGCTCCCTCGGAGGCCTCCAGAGGGGGCTCGTGGGGTCCCTTCGGGCCTCTGGGGGGGGGGGGCCTTTTTCGGAGGCCTCTTGGAGGCCCCTTGGAGCTTTAAAGCGCTTATCGAACACTCTTGAAGGCATGTGTTGGGTATTGGGCTACCTTGGATGAACAGGCTCAGGCCAGTTCGAATTCCCCCTCCCAATCGACGGCGCCACGGGTTTTCACCTCCCTCCCTCATCCCTCTGCTTGCATTCCCCTCTCCTCCCCCCCCTCCTCCCTGCTTCCTTCCACCCTCCCTACCCCCGAACGTTGTTGGGGGGGGCGGTGCAACGGGGGACGGGCGTCCGTGATACTTGGGACAAGTGGGTCCCGCCCCTCCCCGCGCGCTTGTGCCCTGGCGTCTGCCTCCCCCCCTTCTCCTCCGCGTCCTCTCGTCATCCTCGTCGTCATTCTCGTGCTCCTTATTGGTCCTCGTGGCTCCCTCATCCTCGGTCCTCCTCTCGCCTCCTGGCCCTTGCCCTCCTCCTCCTCGCCCTCCTCGCCTCCCTCCCTGCCCGCTAGGACCAACCTCCCTCAGGGCTGTGCAATCCAGCCGTATCCCTGCCCTCTCTCTGGCGCTTCGCCCTCGTACTCGACCTCCTCCTGCTCCTCGCCTCCTTGCCCTCGCCCTCGCCTAGCCCTCGTCCTCGCGGCGAGGGCGACGGCAAGAGGAGGGCGAGGTCGAGGAGGAGGGCGAGGTCGAAGGCGAGGGCGAGGGAAGCCAGGATGGCCAGGAGGAGGGCGAAGGCATCGCCCTCCTCCTCGCCCTCCTCGCGCCCCTCCCCTGCCGGCCCCCTCTGCCGCCTCGCCCTCGTCCAACCCTGCTCCCCGCCTCCCTCTACAGGCCCTTCCCCTCCTGCTCCCGCTCCCCGCCCCCCCCCCTCGATGACGACGACGGCGACGACGACGACGAGATGACGACGACGACGCCGACGCCGATGCCGACGCCAACGCTGAGGCCGACGCCGAAGCCGACGACGACGCCGACGACGACGCCGACGACGACGACGACGATGATGACGCCGACGCCGACGCCGACGCTGATGCCGACGCCGACACCGCCGCCGACGCCGACGCCGACGACGACGCCGACGCCGACGCCGACGCCGACGCCGATGCCGAGGACGACGCCGATGCCGTCGCCCGACGACGACGACGCCGACGCCGATGCAGACGCCGACGCTGAGGCCGACGCCGACGCTCACGCCGACGCCGACGCCGCCGCCGCCGACGCCGCCGTCGCCGCCGACGACGACGACGCCGACGACGCCGACGACGCCGACGCCGACGCCGATGCCGATGCCGCCGCCGACGACGCCGACGACGATAACCACGATGACGACGCCGATGCCGACGATGACGCCGACGCCGACGCCGACGACCGCCGCCGCCGCCGCCGACGCCCGACGCCGACGCCGCCGACGCCGACGCCGACGACGACGCCCGACGACGACGACGACGATGACGACGCCGACGCCTACGCCGACGCAGACGCAGACGCCGACGCCGACGCCGGCGTCGACGCCGACGCCGATGCCGATGCCGACGACGCCGCCGCCGCCGACGCCGATGCAGAGGTCGACGCCGACGACGACGACGATACCGACGCAGACACCGACGCCGATGCCGGCGCCGATGCCAACGCCGCCGCCGCCGCCCCCGCCGACGACGACAATGACGCCGACGACGACGATGACGACGCCAACGCCGACGCAGACGCAGAACCCGACGCCGCCGCCGACACCGACCCCGACCCCGACGCCGACGCCGCAGCTGATGCCGCCGCCGACGCCGACGCCGACGCCGACGACGACGCCGACGCCGACGCCGACGCCGATGCCGAGGACGACGCCGACGCCGTCGCCCGACGACGACGACGACGCCGACGCCGACGCCGACGCCGATGCAGACGCCGACGCTGACGCCCACGCCGACGCTAACGCCGACGCCGACGCCGCCGCCGCCGACGACAACGACGCCGACGACGCCAACGCCTAAGCCGACGCCGAAGCCGACGCCAACGCCGACAACGACGCCGACGCCGACCCCGACGCCGACGCCGCCGCCGCCGCCGCCGACGACGACGACGACGACGACGACTACGACGCCATCGCTGACGCTGACGCCGATGCCGACGCCGCCGCTGCCGCCGACGCCGACAACGACGCCGACGACGACGCCGACGCGACGACGACGACGACGACGGCGCCGACGCGACGCCGACGCAGACGCCGACGACGACGACGAAGACGACGACGACGACGCCGCGTCTCCCCCCCGCGCCCGCTGTCTCACCCCGCCGACGCCGACTCCACGCCGACGCCGACGAGCCGACGACTACGCCGACACCGCGCCGAGGAGAGGACGCCGACGCCGACGCCGACAGCGCCGACGACGACGCCTACGCCGCCGCCGCCGACGCCGACGCCGACGCAGACGCCGACGTACAACGCACAACGACGACGACGACGTCGCCGACGCCGACGACGACGCCGCCGACGCCGACGACGACGACGACGACGGCGCCGACGCCGCCGCCGACGCCGACGACGACGCCCCCCCGTCGGCTCCCCGCGTCTTCCCCCCGCGCCCGCGTCTCCCCCCTCCGACGCCGACGCCAACGCCGACGCCGACGAAGCCGACGACGACGCCGACGCCGGGGGGGGGGGGACGCCCGACGCCGACGCCGACGCCGACAGCGCCGACGACGACGCCGACGGGCATACCGCCGCCGACGACGCTCGACGGCCGACCGCAACGCCAACGCCCGACGCCGAACGCCGACGCCATCGCCGACGCCGATACCGACGTCGACAACTACGCCCGATGCCCCAATGCCGGTGCCCGCCGCTGCGACGACGACAGGCCGACGACGACGACGATGAACGACGCCGAGCAGGGGGGGGGGGGACGTCCGGGGGGGGGGGGGCGCCCGCCGACGCCGCCGCCGCCGACGACGACGACGACCCGCGACGCAGACGCCGACAGCCGACAAACCGATGCCGACGACGAACTCCCGACGCCCGACGCCGACTCGCACGCCGACGCCACCGCCGACGCCCAGCGCCGGACGACGACGGCCACGCCGCCGCCGCCGCGCAACGCTGCCGCCGCCGCCGCCGCCGACGCGGACGCGACACGCGCCGACGCCGACACCGACGGCCGTCGCCGACGCCCGACGCTTGACGCCGACGACGACGCCCGCCCCGACGACCGATGACGATGACCGCCACGCCGACGCCGACGCCGACGGCCGACGCCCGACGCGACGCCCGACGCCGACAACGCCGACGACGACGACGACGCCGATGCGACGCCGCCGCCGCCGCCGCCGACGACGACGACAACAACAACGACGACGACCACAACAACGACGACGACGACGACGACGACGACGACGACGACGTCTCCCACGTATCCCCCCGCCGCCGCCGACGACGTCCACGATGACGACGCCGACACCGACGCCTACACCGACGCCGACGCCAACTCCGACGCGGATGACGACGCCGACGCCGCCGCCGACGCCAACGCCGACGACGCCGACGACAACGACGACGACGCCGACACCGACGCCGACGACGACGACAACGACGACGCCGACCACGACGCCGCCGACGACGACGCCCCCTCGACGACGACGCCAACAACGACGACGATGATTACGCCGACGCCGACGACGACGTCGGCATACGCCGACGCCGACGCCGACGCCGCAGCCGCCGACGCCGTCGCCAACACCGTCGACGACGACGCCGACGCCGACGCCACCGACGACGCCGATGCCGCCGCCGCCGACGACGACGCCGACGACGACGATGACGACGCCGCCGACGCCACCGCCGCCGCCGCCGACGACGACGACAGCGCCCGCGTCTCCCCCCGCCGACGCCGCTGCCGACGACGCCGACGACGACGACGATGACGACGCCGACGCCGACGCCGACGCCGACGCCGGCGCCGCCGCCGACGCCGACGCCGACGCCGTCGCCGACGCCGACGACGCCGACGCCGACGCCGACGACGACGACGACGACGACGACGCCCCCCCGTCGGCGCTTTTGTCTTTTCCCGCGCCCGACGCAGGACAAGCGGGCGTACTTCGGCGAGGAGGCCGCCTGGGAGGGGCTGGCCGGTCGTCGTCGTCGTCGCTGCAGAGCCATGTGGGGCCTGCCGGAGCCAGAGGGCGTTCGTTTCCCAACCTTGCGCGGCAGAGGAGGAACGAAGGAGCTGGAGGAGGAGAAGGAGAAGGAGGAGGAGGAGGAGGAGGGAAAGAAGGAGGAGGATGAGGAAAAAAAGGAAGAGGAAGAGAAGGAGGAGGAGTAGGAGGAGGAGGAGGAGGAGGATCCCCGCGCAGCGTAAGGAGGAGGAGAAAGAGGAGGAGGCGGAGGAGGGGAGGGCTGCGCTTTCTTGAAGCAGCTTCCAGCGCCCGCATCTACGCGCAGGCGGAGGATTGGGAGCTTCCCTCCTCCTGCTCCTCCCGGGCCTCCGCCGCCTCGCCGCCGCGGTATCTCCCGGCGCTGGGCTTCGCGGGTCTGCAAGCCTCCTCTGTCCCCCTTGGCAGCTGGCCCGCGTCCTGCTGCGGCTGGTCCGGCGAGCACCCTCCAGAGGCGAGTGTCGCCAGTTCGAGACATCTTCCTACCCCTGTGTTTGGCATCACCTCACCTCGATGCCGAGCTTGAGGATTGCCCTCAGTTTCTGAGGGCACATCCCCGAGACTGTCCTTTCGCATTGCTCGCCCACCTCAGGGACAGGGATAAGCTCGAGGCCGGTTGGAGGTGGGCGGAGCGGACGACCTGCTGCGTCGGGGAAGCGGCGAGCGACGAGCACGTGCTTGCTTCCAGCCTGGGCGCTGCGTCCGCTCCGGGCCTTGGGCGGCAGGGCAGGGCGCCGCAGCCTGCCCCGAAGGGGGAGGGCCCTCCCTGCGCCTGCGGCGGGCGAGCTCCCCTCCTGCAGGCACCTCGGGGAAGCAGCGACGGTGCTGCGTTCTGCCGAGACGCTCGCCTTCATGCAGCAGTCGCTGCCAGGTTGTGAACAGGGAGTGCGCGGCACAGAGGTGAGGCCGTCAGGACCACACCACCACGGGACCCCTCCGTGTCTCCTCCCGTTGGTCGTCCGTGGTGGTGGTGGCGCGGGTTCCTTGGCTCCTGGCCCCTCGCGACCCCGTGCCGAGGCCCGGGCCTCCCGCGGGGCCTCCCAGGGGGCCTCCCAGGGTCGCTCCTTATTGTGGCTTCTGGGTGGCGCCGGTGTGGCCACCTTTTGGGCGGGGGAGGTCCTGCGCAGCCGGCCTGGCGCACCCTGCTGCGGAGGCTGTGAACCCTGGGGGCGTCCACGAGGGGGGTCATGACTATGTCGGGGGCGGAAAAGAGGGGGGTGATGACTAGGGGGGGGGTGGATATCATGGCGGGGGGCATGATATTTCCCCATATCTCATGGCGCCTCTTCTTGTTTTCATACGTCCCTGGCCCCCCCGCTGGGCCGCGCACATGCCGCCGGTCATGATTTGCACCCCCCCCTCTTGGACACCCCCCTCTTGGCCGCTCCCGACTATGGGAGGGGGGAGTGGGAAGGGCTCTTTTCGACCCGTCCGGCCCCATTCGATTCGATATCGATCGATTCCGCTTCCGATCCGATTCGATCTCGGATTCCGATCTGGACTGCGGTTTCTCAGTGGAGGCCATACTACACTGACGATCTCCACCCATTCGACTTCCACCGGGCTGCCAAGTTCTTGCCGATCCGATTCGTTTCCATCGCCGATCCGAGTTCTCGAGGCGACTCTGGGCTCCCACGGGGGGGGAGGGGATATCACGGCCAGGGCCATGATATTTCCTCGGACTTCATGGCCTCTCTTCGTACTTCTTATTCCAACGCGTCCCCTAGGCCCCCCCCTGGGCTGCGCACGGGCCTCGGGTCATGATCTGCGACCGCCCCGCTTGGGCGCCCCCGAAAATCGCCTGGGGCCTCTCAACAACCTCGGTTGGCGGCGCGCACAAGGCAGCGACGCGAGGGGGGCGGCCTTCTGAGAAGGCGCGGGGCTTCTGAGATGGAAGGTGCCTTCTCAGAGCTGCCAGGGGGCTTCTGAGAAGGAAACTTTGGAAGCCGCAAGGGCGCCTGGGAGGCCACCCGCCTCGGTATAGGCCACCCCCGCCTTTTTAGAAGGCGCGCCGCCAATTTAGTATTCTGGAGACTCCCGCGCCCACCGATCTGGGCCGTCACATGCTCGAGGCACAGTGGCGGCTAAGCAGTGCCACGAGTGCTCGAGTGCTGGGCAAGTGGTGAACAGTTTTGGATAGACGTTCCAAGGATGGGGGAAGCAAGATGTCGAGAAGAAGAAGGACGAGGGTACGACCATGACGAGCACGAGGAGAATTGGGTGGAGGAGGGGGAGGAGGAGGAGGAGGAGGAGGAGGAGGAGGAGGAGGAGGACTCAGGCCGATGCAGGCCGACGAAGGCCTCTCCGCACTGGCCAGCGACGCTGGCGGCCGGCCTCCTGGTCCGGCACTGCGGCATCGGCAAACTCACGCACCTGCTCCGCACGAGCCCGCTGGCCGCCGCTGACGCCCACGACCGGGCCACGCGGGACGCCTTCTGGGACCTGTCGCGCCTGCACCCGCTCGCGGTCGCGCCGGAAAGGCAGTGCCGGCTGCCGCTGCGACCTGGCGGCCGCGGCTTCGGGAGCCAGGCCCGGGTCGCCGATGCTGCTTGGGTCAGGAGCGAAAGAAGGACGTACACGTACATGAATCCACGCTGTTTTCGAGATTTTTCGCATTGCGCGAATACGCGTATCACGCGGCCGGTCTCGCGGGTCAAGGGGCCGTGTTCATGTACATAGCTGGGCGCGTACGTCCTTTGTGGGCTCCCGATTGGGTGGCGTCGTGGACGCAGAGCCGGACGGGCTTGCTCCTTCTGCTTGAGAGCCTTCCGCCCTCCCCCTCGCCGCCGCCTGCTGGGGCACCGTGCCGGCGCTGCTGGCGTGGCGCGTCGCCGACGCTGACCGCGCGCCGCCGCTGCCGCCCAGGCAGGAGCTCGCCACGGCCCCTTGAGGCGAACCCCCAAGGACAACGCTGGCTCGAAAGCTGGACCCACAGAAACCACGGCCACAGGAGCGGGGCCCGGGAGGCGCAGGCGTTGCTCCGTCACTGCGGCGGGCCGCACGCGGCGGGCTGGCAGCTGGCCGCGGGCGGCCACCGACAACGGCTGAGCGACCAGGGTTATTGAAAAGTCGGGCACGTCCCTCTACAGGAGGAATATTGGAGAGGCCTGACGGCCGGTGCCGCCGACCCTGATCGAAAGGCCTAGGAGTGGGAGGAGGAGGAGGAGGAGGAG
>CAUYUJ010015782.1:718909-764769 GCA_963575745.1 Prorocentrum cordatum | reverse complement strand
CGCTCTCTCTCTCTCTCTCTATCTCTCGCTCCGCACGCCGCCCTCCGTCGGCGCCGGAGGACACGATCGCCGCGCCGAAGGACAAGGAGGACCGCCGCGGCGCCCTCCGTCGGCCGCCCCGCGGCGCGGAGGCGAGGGAGCAGGCCGAGGGCCTGCAGGGGCCCCCCGGGGAGGAGGGAAGGATTCTGATGCGTCTCCCTGCTGGGCCTCCCCGGGAAGGGGGCGGGGTGGAGGGTTTCTCCGAAGGGCTTAGGCGACCCGTCCAACTCTTCCTCCTCCTCCCTCTCCTCCTCCTCCTCCTTCTCCTCCTCCATTTTCCTATCCCCCTCCCCCTCCCCCTCCCCCATCTCTTCCATCTCCTCCTCCGCCGCCTCCTCCTCCTCGGGTCGCCTACGCCCCCGGGGGAAACCGTGCAGGGCGGGGGGGCTAAAGGTTTTGGGCGTCGCGTGATTTGGGGGGCGATACAATGGGGGGCAGCCAGGGCTGCAGAAACATTGCCCCTTTAGTTAGACCCCTGAAGGGGCCCCTCTGTGGCCCAAGAAAGGCCCTCTAGGGTCCGAGAAGTGCACCTTCCTTCCCCCCCACTTATCGCCCCCCATTGGTTCACGCCCGAAGGTTTCTCGTGCTTCTGGGCCTCCTGCTTGGATCATGAGTGGACCTGGCTCATGAGTGGTCACGCATACCCCATGTAGCCAAGGGGTGTCTGTGTGTGAGAGAGTATCCTGGCTCGGTGGCCGCCCAGTTCGCGGCCTTATAGAACTTCCCCAACACATGCACGGGCATTTGCAGCCCAGCGGGGAGCCAGGTTGCATGCCGCATGGGGCTGTTGTGCATCCTGTCGTGCATCCTGGCGCGGCCGATCCGATTCGGTTTCGCCCCCGTGCCGATGCGACCCAATCCGAGGCACAATTCGATCCGATCCGATTTCCGACGGGCACCAAAGCGGCGCGGGCAGTGAATGACGCTGTCTGCCGCTGGGCGTGCACGCTCGCCGAGCTCCTCCTGCAGGAGAGGTGCCCTGCTACCTTCGTCACCACCCTGGTCGCAGCTGCCATCAATCTGGCTTTGGGAGCATCAGCGTTCTGATCATCGCGTTGTTTGCCTACGCCGACAGGGCCATCTCGAAGACCGTGGCCGTTGATGATTTTGTATACCATCGATCTGCTTTCCCGATTCGATGCTGTCTGACCCTGTCTCAGGTCATCCCCATGGGAGCGCGAAGGTAGTCGCATATTCGCTCGCCGCGGCCTCGGCCAGAGGGGTGCCCTTCGCCGAGGTGGCCTCGCGAGGGCGCGGCGATGCGCGGCGAACCGCGCGAAGCGCCGCGCGGGGGACTTAAGCGCGAGGCTCCTCCGGTAAAGACGCCACTACCCTCCTGCCTCATTCACCTGCCCCTCTTCGCCATCCTCCGCTTTACTAATCCGTCCCTGCCGCTCAACTACCTCTTCCTCCCACTCCCGTCCCTCACCCCCTTCCCCCTCATATCCTCCTCCTCCAACCTCCTCCTACCTACTCCTCCTCCTCCTCCTACCCCCTACCCCGACGCTCGCCTCCTCCTCCTCCTCCTCCTGCCCCTCCTCCTCCCTGCATCCCCCTCCTCCTCCAGTCTCTCATCCCCTCAGCATCCGCCTCCCCCTCCCCCTTCCGACGTACTCAAGCCTCAGCAAGTAAACTCCTCCTCGCCGCATCCTACGTACACCTCCTCCTCCTCTCACATCCCAAGCCTCCTCCTCCCCTCCTCTTTCTTCATCCTCCCCTACTCCTCCTCCCCCTTCCTCCTGCTACATCCTCCTCGCTCCTCCTCCTCCTTCTCTCCTCCGTCCTCTCCTCCTCCTCCTCCTCCTCCTCCTCCTCCTCCTTCTGAGGAGGAAACGGTGGCGATCGATACTGCTACCCTTCAGTCGTTTTCGCCTGTTAGCGTCTCTGGGCAAGGCCCTCGTCGCCTGTTAGCGTCTCTGGGCTGGATTCGCTGGTCAGAACGCACCCCTGGAGAGGTCCAGTGGCGGTTCCCTTCCAGAGCGATCTGGAACGCTCTCAGAGTGTTCTGGACCGCTCTGAGAAGGCTGCGGCGCTCGACACGTCATCCAGAGCCGCCGGACCTCAGACATTTTCAATCTATCCTCACCCGTTTCATCCTCGTCTTGGCTTCGTCGTACAGCTCTAGGCGGCGCGAAGCAGGCCAGAGCTCGGCCGGCAGCCCGAGGGATCCACGTACCGTGCCGTGCAGTGCGGTGTGCCGCGCCGTGCCGCCCATGCCACGCCCGTGCCGCGCGGTGCCGTGCCGCGCCGCGATGCGCACGGGCGCTGCGGCGCTGAGCGGGCCTCGCGGGGGGGGGTCACCGAGGATAGAAGAACCCCTATTCTCTGGGCTTCCTAGATGGGGTCGGAGTAGATGGGGTCGTGGGATCGCCCCGCCTCGCTGATGCATCGGTGATGCGGCGCGATGCGGAGCCCGCCTTTCTCCACGCCGGCGTCGCCGATGCATCGCCGTCGTCTACGATGCTTCGGCGATGCGGCGCGATCCTCCCACCCCATCTACTCGGACCCTATCTAGGAGGCCTCTAAGAACCTCCATCCCTAATTAATGACATAATGAAGACGTGGCCTCGCTGACTTCCCCGTCTTTGCACTACAGTGGAAACACCTGCCAAGAAGCACCCTGCCTGCCTCCAGTTTGCCATGGGATTCTTGGGTTTCGATTGTTTTGCTGATTTGCTATGGAAGGGCTGACTTGCCAACACCACAGGTCAGTGGACGTCCTGGGGTCTCAGGGTCGGGTTTCTTGCGAAAGGTTTATTGTTGTCGATCTCCGACTGTAGAGATAATCAATCTGGGGGGGTCTGGTTTGACACGTCTCCAAAAAAACAAACAAACAAAAAGACTCCCTGTCCCTAATGTGTTTGGCCTCCTGGCTCAGTTCGACTCCCAAAGGGTTGGGGGTCCTTCGACTGCCAAATAATCAGGGGGGGCAGCCTCGGGGCCTTTGGGGGTGCGGCAGCACGCGGGCCGCGCCGAGAGGCCTGCCGACGTCACGGAGAACTTGCGGGGCCGTGGGGAAACATCGCTCGAAGGCGGGGACGTATCCAGAATCGGGGGTGGACAGACCTCCTACCCTGACACGTCGATTGAGGAATTGGCCGTTTTCGGTGTGCGAGAGGGTGTCGCGGCCGTCATTCTTGCGGGTCCAGGTCCGTCGGTTTCGGCCCCAGGCCGTTTTCACTAAGGGGAGGTTCACTAAAGGGAGGTTTGTCCACCGCCGACATAACCACCGCCTGGGGGGTCGATCTTCGCGGACCTCCACAGGCGGTGGATAGGGATACATATATATATATATATACATATATACATACACATAATGTAACAATAATAATAATAATATTATTAATAATAATAATAATGATAATACTAATGATAGTAATAATACTATTCTTAATAATAGCAACAATAATAAATACATAATAATCATAATAACAATACTAATAGTGATAATAATAATAATCATAATAATAACAATAATTATATATATATATATATATATCACGGGCCCCCAGGGCCAGAACGTATCCGCATCCACCGCCCGCTGGGATCCTAGGACGTCGGTTCCGCAGGCGGTGGACATGGACAGATTCCCGCCTCGCAGATACCGTCGGGAATCATGACGGGAGCCCTGCAGACCCAATCGTTCTGCGGCACCCGCTGAGCCAGATCGATCTGTGAGGGTCTAGGGGCCCGACGCGGGGCGAAAGCGATACCGCGGGGAATCCCAGCGGGGGCCCTGCAGACCCAATCGTTCTGCGGCACCCGTGGGGCGCCGAGACCCAGACCCAGACCCAGACCCAGCCCAGAGGAGGGGCGAGAGAGATACCGCGGGGAATCCCAGCGGGGGCCCTGCAGACCCCATCGCTCTGCGGCATGTCTCCGGGCCACGTCGCTCCGTGCCGGGGGCGGGGCGACAAGACGCCCCCAGGCGTGGAGAGGCCGCGGCGCCCGGGTTCTCGGGGTGCCGGGGCACCTTCTGAGAGGAGCAGGGAGGTCGTAAGATTGACGCCTTCCACGATTTCCCAAGATTTCCCTGGAAATCGGTCGATCGATGAAACAAGATTTTCCCAATATCCAATGGTGCTGGGACACCTTCTGAGAGGAGCAGGGAGGTCGTAAGATTGACGCCTTCCACGATTTCCCAGGATTTCCCTGGAAATCGGTCGATCGATGAAAAAACAGGTTCCCAAGATCCAATATTCCACACGGGCTGCAGAAAGGAGAGCCGCTGGATGCCTCCTGGACTGCTGGGACGCATCCTGAGCCAGTCGCATCATGAGTCGTGATGTTACGGTTCATGGCATCAGCCTCGTCCTCACCTGGGCTCTCAGACCGCCGACATCCACAGCCGCCCCGCGCACGCACCCCCCCCCGGAGGACAGCGAGGACGAGGACGAGGGCGGGACCTTCGCGTGGGAGTGAGCACCCCCACGGGGCGCCGCGCGGCGGGGGGGCGCGGGGCAGCCCTGCAGGGGACGACCCCCCGCCAGCCTCGAGTCCTCGCTCTTTGGAGGAGGGTGCCCGACATCCTTCACCGCCCACCAAACCACCCCAACCCAACCCGAAGGCCACGATTTGCCCTCCATTTCCAGTGGGGGGGGGTCGGGGAACATCGAAAAAACACGTGGAGCCCGTACCCCCCCCAACCCGAAATTCGGGTCAAATTCGGGTCTTCGGGTTGGGTTGGGGTGGTTTGGTAGGTGGTCAATCCTCGTGTCGTTCGGATACGGAAGCACACGTTGCACAACCATCAACTTTCGGAGCTTCGCGCGGATCGCCTGGGTCGGCGCAAGACTCCCCTGGCAGCGCCTCAAGCGCCGCCACCAGAGTGCTCCGCTTGTGAGAGAGGGACGTCCAGCGCCGATCCAAGAAACCTTCGCGGAATTCCAGTTCTTATTGCGCTCGTGGGGAAAACCACGGCGGGATTGTACGGCAATTTCCTCAGATTCCAGGGGCAATCTCAGGCCTCAGGGTCCTCAACAAACGGCTCAGGATGAAAAGCTGGTGTACAGGTGCGGGTCCAGACCTCTGGTGAGCCACCACTCTGCAAACGAAACCCACGACCTCGGATGTCTGGGAAGGAGGGCTCGGATTTTTCCGGAAGGAGGAAGGAGAAAAGACGAGAAGGGAGAAGGTAGGAGAAAGGAGGATGAGGCTGGAGGAGGCGGCAATGTGGTAAGAGGGGGCGTTTTTTTTGCATTTTTTTTTTTTTTTTTTTTTTTGTTTTCTCTCTCTCTCTCTCTCTCCTTCGGAATCATGCTGGCTGTCAGCGTATCGAATGCGCATTTGCAGTGTATGTGGTGCGATGGCACTCACTCGTAAGCAAGATTGGCTACTTTTGTATCTCCTGGCGAGAAGGGCATGACTGGGTGGAAGGAGGGGGGGGCGAGGGACGAGTGGGCCGGTACAATACCGTCACGATTTGCGCCGGCGCTGTCTGGGAATGCCCAGGAATGGCTAATTCCAAGGCGGCGCCGGCGCGAGTCATGACGTGACCAAGGTCGGGGAGGGAGGGGAGGGGCACGTGGAGGACGTCATCGCGAAACATACAAGAATGTCTCCTCTAGTCCTTGATTTCACAGGGCGCGCCGTGCGATGGCAGTCGTAAACAAGGGAGGGCAGCGACCTTTTCGACCTTCGCCTCGCGGGGCCGTCTTTTGAGCGGCGGCTTCGCTGGCCACCAGCTGGCCCTTGGCCTCATCCCGAGGCGTTGGCCGATTCCGACCCGGCATCCACCGATCCCTTCCACAAGTCAGTGAGAGGAGGCAGAGGGAAGGGAGATGGTCCGAGGAGGGCGAGTTGAGACAACGGTATGTGGCCTTCGCGTGTCCCCTCGTCGTCTGGACACAGCCCTAAGAGGAGTCCAGGGATCGAGTTTGAGCTGCCGTTGTGTCATTTCGGTTCCGAATGGAGGACTTACGAAGGTAGGAGGGATCCTGGCTCTCAGGGGAGCCAGCTACTTTGTTCTGTGGGGGCGTAGTCAAGGGCATTGCCTGGACCCCTCGAGAAACTGCCGCGCTGGGTTCGGGATCAGTTCAGCTTCTGGGCTTGATTTTGCTGGCGTGGACTCGCCAGTGGCCCCTTGTCCCCCTGACGCCTTCCTGATCCCTTCGAAGTCCGAGAAGCCTCCCAAACGCCAGCCTGCAGGATTGCGCTTTCTTGCATCGTCTATGGCCGATAGCAGGGCAATATCGGAGGTTCCAGTCGGCTTTCGCCACTGGCAGTGTGCGCCAACAGCCGCAATGATCTCCGAGCGAGGATGATGGGAGGAGGTCGAAGCGTTTTCACCCACAAGTCGCTGGACCTGCATGCCTCGCGTCAAGCACGGAGCCGACGTTACGGCAAAACGGTCAAATTCTCTTCGCCAGGACAGTTCCTATAAACGTGTTGCTGGGATCACCGCTGACTGCAATGCACTGCCGATCCAAGATTCTTCTGCAGGATTTACTCTGACCCAAACCGCAACTGAAATGACCCACCACCGAGGAAAGCCCCACCAAACCTCCCTCACTGCTGAGGGCCTAGCCCAGCGCATGAGGAGGTAAACCAGAATGTGCTAAGAGGGCGCAGGTGATGGGCTACTGTAGGAGACCCCGGAAGCAAATCCCGCTGACATGCCCCGCGTGGCGATGCCACGGAAAGTTGGTGTGGTTGTTGCGACCTAGTTCGTCATTGAGCAATGCTGTGCTCCACCGCGGTTGCTAATCACGCGCCTGGCGGCGCTGGTCAGTTGCACTTGCTGCGAGAGTGCGGGGCTTGCCAGCTTCTGTTAGAAGAGGCTAGACGCACGTTTCTTTCTGCGACGGGGAAGTGCTAGCAAACTTGTATGCTCAGGCTGTTCTACGGACATTTCTGACATGCGTGATCGTACCATACCATTCATTGTACAGGTGTTTCCATCCTTTGCGGTCCAACTCCAATCTCAAGGTAGCTGCGCTGGCTTGGCACCGTGCCCGAGCTGGAAGCAGATCTGGAGGGAGCGCGGGGGAGGGCGTCACAGGAGGCGAGGAAGAGGTGATTTGCATTCGATGCCTTACCATCGGCTGCGCCACTCGTTCTTTAGAGCACTCACCTACTCAGGACTGTCTGGGTTTAAGGCTCGGTTCTATGTTCAGTTGCGCGGGTAAAACTTGTTCGCTACCGCCTCCCTCGATATGCACATGATAAGGCAATGGTTGATATGCTACGTTTTGCTTGGCGGGGGCACTAATCCGGTTGATCTGCTGATGTCCATGTTGTTGGCCCACAGTTTAATCGCTGCGGGTCGAGCTTGGCGAAGCCGTACTTGAAACTGACCCCCTTGTCGGTTATAAGCCTCGTCTCGGGCATCTCAATTCCCACTGGTTCCCCGACGTCCTTTGTGTGGCGCTCTTGCTTCTGCGTAAGCTTCGCCTGCGCCTGCTCGGCACGTGGCTGGCTGAGCGCTCTTGCCAGAGCTTTTCCAGAAGCCTAGGCTCTCGTCCTCGATGCCGCATGGGGGCGTCGTAAGACTCGAACATCTTGATTACCACTCTGCCTTCGCGCGTAAAGGCTGGGCTCGGCGTTCTGCAGCAGACCGGTCGGGCGACGCCTGCGCCACGAGGAGCCTGATGGCCCACCCCGCCCAGGATTTTTCGGATTCGCTTCCGAGGCAGATCGCCGATCCATCGGCGATGCAGCTCCGATCCCAGGTCGATTTCCCCCCCTGAGCGGGTCCACCCCCAGCGTTGGCCCTCAATTGTCCTGCCTCTCCTCCTTCTCCTTCCCTCGCTCTTGCTGGCGGGCTTCCTCCCCCACCGCCGCCTATCTCCCCCACCCTCATCCTTGTAGACAGAGGGGAGCAGGCAGAGGAGGAGGGGGAGTTGGATAAGGGGGAGGAGGAGGAGCGGCGGGGGGGGAGGAGGATGGGTGAGGGAGGAGCAAGAGGATTGGATCGAGACTTCGGACGATGCCCAGACGATGCCAGTACCCTCCCGCATCGACGGCTGGGGCGGTACCTTGCCCCGCACGATAGAGCCGATGGGCCAGGGCCTATTCCAACCGAAAGCCCTAACCTCTGTCTCGAGAAGTGTATACAAAGTCTCTAGCCGTGTGTGCACTTGTTGGTCGGCGCCGACATCGGCGGCGTCTGCGTCGGCATCGGCGTCGGCGTCGTCGTCGTTGTCGGCGTCGTTGTCGGCGTCATCGGCGTCGGCGTCGTCGTCTGTAGGCTTTTTTCGGCGGCTGCGGCTCTCGCTGTTCCGCCGGGCAGTGTCGGCGCAGATGCTGCCGCCCCAGCGGCGCAGCCCAGCCTGGCCCAGCGGGGGGCACCGCGCGGGGCGGCCGAGGGGCTGAGGAGTGCGCCGCATCCCCGCGCGCGGGGCCGCCCGACGAGCTTTGCGGCGACGTGCTGCGAAGAGGCCCATCCGAAGCCGGCCCGCGGGCCTCCCCTTCCCGGGATCTCAGGGGAGGAACAGGCACCCATACCGCTACCCTTCCCCCTCGTTTCCGCCTTTGCTGGGCCTCCTGGGAGGCCCTCGTCGCCACCGCTGGATTCGCCTCGCGATTCTGGTCAGAGCGCGCCCCGGGAGAGGTGCGGGTCAGAGCGGTATGGGTACCTTTCAGTCTTCCCACCCCCAGCCACCGCATGCGCGTTTGGGCTCGGCCCCGCGCTGCCGCCCGCCACGTTGGCGCGCCGACGTGCCGACGTGCGTGCGCGGACATGCCCTTCCGCCTCCGCCTGTGCCGCAACCAGTTTCGCCTGTGCCCCAGCGTAGCCCGCCCCCAATTCGAAGAAGAAGAAGAAGAAGGAGAAGAAGAAGAAGAAGCAGAAGAAGAAGAAGAGCGGCATGAGCAGAACCTCCCGACGGTCCGCTCGGATTTGTTGGATCTGCGCGGGGTCCCCCCAGCGGCACCTTTCGTTTTCGTGCAGTCGTCCAGTTGTCCAGTAGTTCAGTCGTTCAGTCGTGCAGCCGTCGTCGTCCGTCGTCGTCCGTCGTCCGTCGTCCGTCGTCGCCGTCGCCGTCGTCGTCGTCGTCGTCGTCGTCGTCGTCGTCGTCGTCGTCGTCGTCGTCTTGAGAGCGATACTTCTGCACTCGGGGGGCTGACTTCGACATCCGCCCTCCACCTTCTTCATCTTCGGGCTCCTTCCGACGTCGGCGCCGCCCGCCTCTTGGACCCTGTCCGCGAACACCTGTTGGATTTACGATTTTCCAACCTACTTTAGCCGTGACCACTAGAAATAAGTTCGAGCGCCGAGAAAGTTCCGAATCTGGAGGGCTTTCACGCGTCGGGCCCTGGGATGCGACACTTGTTCGACACTGCTTCGCTACTCTTCTGGGTGATCGAAATCATTTCTGGGATGTGGTCCTTGAGCGCGGTGGGAGCAGCATAACACCAGGGTGGCCGGCACTGTTCCTCCGCCCGCCGAGTTCTGAGCTCCCCGCGGCGCGGTGCCGCTGAGACCCTGCGCCCCTGCCCCTCGGGAGGGTCTTGGCCGGGGTGACGTCGGGCTCGGCGGCTTGGCCCGTGCCGAGCCGGACCTCGTCAGCGGCGTCTCCAGCTGCACCATGGTGACCAGCGAGGTCGACGCGTGGAGTCGGAGGAGGACAAGGCTCCCACACCGCTCCCCTTCGCCCGTTTTCCCCTTTTTTCGCCTTGCTGGCAGGATTTCGTCGCCACCGTTGGATTCGCCTCGAAAGTCTGGTCAGAACGCACCCCAGGAGAAGTCCGGGGAGTAGTGGTATCGCTACCTCTTTGATTTCCCCATGGAGATCTGCACCATCAGCATCTCGCAGCGCTCGGGCAGCACTGCAGCAGCGCTGGGTACGGCCCCTCTTGCTGCTGCAGCGACGGTGCTGCGCAGCTGCTTGAGGCCAAGGTTGGCCGTCGTCAAGCCTAGCGCGGCCCCGAACCCCGCCTGCGCGACTAGTGGGAGGTTTTCCGCCAGGCTGACCGCCGTGGCCCCATGGAGTACCCTAGAGGCATCGAGCGACTCCTGCTTGCCACCGCATGCGCCAGCCTGACGCCTTGAGCCCTAAATTGCTTTGGAGGGAGGAGCAGAAGGAGGTTCTCGGAGAGATGAGGGGGGGGGGGGGGGGACAAGAGGTTAGAGGGTGGAGGGGGATGGAATTTTCGAAGGTTCTCAAAGGTTTTCAATGGTTGTTCGGGAGGTTCTGGAGCCCGCCTGGACGCTCGCTATGGAGCCCTCCCTCATGGAGCCCAGACCTCTCCTTTTTTTTTCTGGGGGTCCCAGCGCTGTCGTTGCATCGGTGATGTGGCGCGTTTTGGAAAACCACCTAGACTTCTGGCGTCGCGAAATATCATGACAGTTTGTTCAGTTGTGGTCGAACAGCGACACGCATACAAGCATACACATAGCTTCGCGGAAATCCGCGCTGGTCTCTTGGATAGGCGTTGGGGCCCTCTCCGCGCACCAGGCAGTGGTGTCCAGCGCAGGTCCAAGGAATGTTCGCGGACATCGGCGAACGTATGCGTCATGCTTACTCAGTATTTTGTGATCCCATGTTGGGCATTTGGATGCCGATGTCCGGCCCAGGGACCGAGAGCTGAGAGCTCTGGGCCCCGCGTCACCCAACAAGACGTACCATCAGAGGCCTGGTATCCCGACAACGCCAGTCCTCCGTGGATGCATCGACGATGCGATGCGATCTTGAAACCGCATTTACTTGGGTCCGATTGATGCAGGAGGCCTCCAAGGAGGACAGGAGAAGGGAGGAAGAGGAGGAGGGAGGAGGAAGTAGGAACAGGAGGAAGAGGATGGCAGAGAGGGGAGGGGAGGAGGAATAGGAGGAGGAGAAGGGGGAGGAGGAGGAGGAGGAAAAAGGAGGAGGAGGAGGACGAGGAGGAGGAGGAGGAAAAGGAGGAGGAGGAGGTCGGGCGGAAGGAGGGAGCAGGCAGGGTGGGAGTGAGAGGAGCAGAAGGGGGGGTAGGAAGAGGACGAGGGCGAGGGTGCGAGGGAGGCTGAGGAGGCGAACCTCTCTTCAGGCCCGCCCTTCGTGGGCCTTGGAAACGACAGGAGGGCCGTTTGTTACTTGTTCCGTTTTGCAGTTTTTGCCTCTGGTTCGGGTTGCTGTCTTGTTTCGTTTGGTTCCGTCGCTGTATTGTTGTTGCGTGTTTTGGTTTTGGCTCCAACCATAGGAGTTCATCCATATTTCTGGGAACATGTTTTGGCCGCTTTCATGTTCCAGGTGCAGTTATTTCCTTGAAGACGGCCAAACAACATGGCCTGGCGGCCTGCCGTCTCAGGGACAACAGTCGGGCAGGAATATGACAGGGATCAACAGTTCCAGAGCCTTCCAGAACGTTCCCAGAGAGTGTCGGAACTCTCTGAGTAGGCCGCGGCGCCCGATACATCCTCTAGAACCGTTGGGTCCCAGAGATGCCAGATTTATCATTGTCCGATTTTTCGGCGGCGAAATCCGAACCCTATCCTCGCCGATCAACGATTCAGGCAATTCGATGGGCGGCGGGGGTAGGGTTCGGAATTCGTAGAGCATGTGGCGAAATCCGAACCCTACCCCCGCCTCCCATCGATTCAAGAGACTCGATGGTTGGTGGGGGTATGGTTCGGATATTGCCACTCAATTTCTCCCTATCCTGGCCTCGTCTTACAGAAAGGGACCCGCCCCCCCCTTCTTCGCGCCCCTGGCCCAAGGCGCCCCCCCCACAGCTTTTCCTTACATTTCGGAGCCCCTGGGGCCCTCTGGGCCTCGTGAGGGGTGCCTCTGGAGGCCGTGGGGGCCTCCCTGGAGATCCCTGGGGGGCACCTCGAGGGCCACAGGGCACCTCTGGCAGCACACCCCCTTCCCTCTGGCCCGCGGCGCGCCCGCCCCGCTCCCCGCTCCACGCGCTGCCCCGGCGCGCCCGCGCTCCCCGGCCGGCGGGCGCGCCCGACTTCGCTGCCCCCCTGTCGGGCCGGGCGAAAGGGGGGGGATTGGGAAGGGGGGGGGTACGAAATCTGCTGCATGCAGCTGGTTTCGGCCCCACCGAGGGGCCCATTCCTCGATACATGGGCGCCTCCCGGCGCCGGGAGGCGCCGGGAAAGCAGCTATGCGAGCTGATTCTCACCCCCCACCACTTTGCTATCCCCCCCTTTCGCCCGACCCGAGACTTCTCTGCCCCCTGCCGAGCGGCCCGCCCCTCGCCGGTATACCGAAAGTGCGGGCCGCCCGCCGCCGCCGCCGCCGCTCGTTGGGAACCCCCAAACCGGGTGGCGAGATACCAGGTGGCGACCTGGAATCCCCAAAAAGGTCACCGCTGGGTTTGGGGACGCGGGGCCACCGCCGGGTTTTGTGACTCCTGGACCCACCAACGTCCGGGACATCCTCGGAACACCGCACGAGTCCCCAAACCGGGTGGTGACACCAAATCGCCCGAGACTCACCGCCGGGTGTTGCCACCACCACGTTTGGGGACTCCCAAGCTCGGGGATCGGCTGCTTCCCGCGCGGGTCTTCCGCGCGCAGGACGGGGTCGGGCCTCGAGGGAGCTGCGGCCACGGCGGAGGTCTCCACGGTCCGGTGGGCGAGTCCAGGGTGGAGGCACCCGCAGGCCTCCAGGGGGCCTCGAGGGGCGTCGGTCGTCGTCGTGGTCGCCGTCGCCGTCGCCGCGCGCAGCCGTCGTCCCCCTCGGGCTGGGGGGCCCCCAAGCGACGTGGTGACTCACGCCGTTCAGGGGCAACGGCAGGGGTCGGGGGCGGAAAAGAGGGGGGTGATGACTAGGGGAGGCCGGATATCATGGCGGGGGCCACGATATTTCCCAGATCTCATGGCGCCTCTGCTCGTTTCGTTACGTCCCTGGCCCCCCCGCTGGGCCGCGCACATGCCGCCTGTCATGATTTGCACCCCCCCCTCTTGGACAGGGGGGGTTGGAATATAGTCGGGGGAACGTAAGACCCGGGTCTGCCAGGACTCGGGCTCGCCCTCGATTTCTGACGACCGCGCCTCGGCTTCTGACGAGGAGGAGCTTCGTGGGATGTCTGCAGCGGGAGGCCTCGTCAAAAGGCAGGCTCGGCCTCGTCATTTGTTGACGACCTCATCGGGGATCTCCGAGTCCCCTGCACCCAGGTCTTGCGTCCCGCTGATATATAGGGGAGGTGCCTCGATCCCCCAATCGCCCAGTGGTCCCCGTTGGGGGGATCTGACAGCCCCATCCCGCCCAGGAGGGCGCCCTCGGACAGGGAGCCCCCGAACTGACCAGCGAGCGACACACACACACACACACACACACACACACACACACACACACACACACACACACACCCATACCTATAGGGGGGGGGACGGAGGGGGCTATGGGTGCGTGTTGTCGGACGGGTGTCCCCTCCCTCTCGAACGGGACACCCCCCCGGGATCCGACAACCCGCACCCATACGAAGCCAGTCTTCCTCCCACCGACACCCCCTATCCCCCTATGGGTATGGGTGTGCGCTGTTCGCTCGTTACAAGCGGTGTTGTGACCACACCTCGAGGGGGGAAACGCGGGGACCATGACCAAGATGTCGTAGGATTTTTTTGACGTGGATCTTGGTCATGGTCCATGCCTAACGTCGCCGAGTCGCGCGGATGGTCCATGAATTGACGCTGACCAAGATGGACGTCGACCAAGATCGACACGATATTTCCGCCTTCAGTTTTGGTCATGGCCTCCATCTTCCATCCCTCCAACACCGTGTTGTGAGCCGGCGGGGCTTCTTCGGAGGATCGAAGCTCAATTTCTTCGTGGGTTGTCCTCAGTTGTCGAAGGTTCTCCAGCCTCGGGGCGTGCTCCAGCAGCTGCGCCCCGCAGCGGGCGTCTCGCGAGGACGTCCGCCGGACACTCGAGTCTTGGCCCAGAGGCAGGACATTCGACCAGAGGGCCGGTGTGGTGAGTCGGACAGGGATTCGGGGTCACTGCACGGTTTTGGGACTCGGGTCGTTGTCCGAGGACATCTCCGGCGATTGTGTTTCCAGGGTCCTAGAACCGTGCGGCGCCGGACTGCGCGGTGAGGTCGATGGAGAGTCTGAGGTCGCCACGCGGTCCGTCACCACCCAGTTTCGGTGCCCCGAATTGAAAATCATGATGACAGGGTTTGGGCCGTTTTCGGCCCTTGCTGGGGGCCCTCACCAGCCGTCGTGACCATGAGAAAAAGACTCAAGAGTAAAAGCTGGTCCCTGGAAAGGGGTCCACACCTCCGACCGGCCTCTCCGACACACTCTGGTCGAAGGAGAGGATGAGGAGAGCGGAGGAGCAGGAGGAGGAGGAGGAGGAGGACGAGGAGGAGGAGGGGGAGGAGGAGGAGGAGGAGGAGGAGGAGGAGGAGGAGGAGGAGGGGGAGGAGGAGGGGGAAGAAGCGGCAGCGTGCGGTGCACTCTCATGCCATCAGGAAACCGCAAAGGTTGGAGGAGGACGGGGAAGGGGATGGAGAGAGAGGGGAGGGAGGAGGAGGAAGAGGAGGAGGCGGAGGAGGAGGAGGACGAGGAGGATGAGGAGGAGGCGGAGGAGGAGGAGGACGAGGAGGAGGAGGAGGAGGAGGAGGACATGGTGGAGGACAGCCTCGCCTCCCCTGCTGGCGCGGGAGCTCTGCGCGGCCCGCAGTTTTGCGACGGCCGCGCGCCGCCGCTGCCGCGCGAGGCCCCTTGCGGGCGGCGCCCCGCCCGCGGCGCGGCCATGGGGCTCCTGCCCGGGCCGCTCCCGGCGCGGCCGCGGCCGGGCCCAGCAGCGGCGCCGGGTTGCGCCGCTGCGATCCGCGGCCGCGCGGGGACGGGCCCGAGGTCAGAGGAGGAAAGGGCACCGATCATCCTGGGGTTTTCCCTCGACGTCGGCCTCCAGGGCTCACACGATACTCATCATGTGCGGGTCCCGAGGCCCGAAGCTTGTGTGGGACCATGAGCATGGTCCTGCGACGAGCCCCATCGATCTGCGCACAGATAGATCCGGCTCGAAATGGGGTCGAGAGTTCCAGTAGAGTTGTGGTTGGGATGTTGCACTCGCTGCAATATGGCAGATCTCAGGGTTCCGACGATGAGATTTTCTTAATCTGTGCGGGATTCCTCGATTATTGGGGCGACGAGGAGGAGGAGGAGGAGGAGGAGGAGGAGGAATAGGAATAGGAGGAGGAGGAGGAGGAGGAGGAGGAGGAGGAGAAAGAGGAGGAGGAGGAGGAGGAGGAGGAAGAGGAGGAGGAGGAGGAAGAGGAGGAGGAGGAGGAGGCGCTGACAAATTGCACAAACGCTTCATTTCTTGGAGATCCGTCGGGTGTCGAAGGCCAGGGGCGCCCCTTCCAGCAAGGTCCACGCTGCCCCCTCGGGGCTCGGGGTAGGGCCAGGTTTGTCTCGGGCGGCGAGGGAGGGCCACACCACGATGAGAATCCTCCTCCTCCTCCCCCTCCTGCTCCTCCTCCTCCTCCTGGCTCTTCGCGCCGGTGGTGATGGTGTCAGTTTCCGTCGAGGTTGTTTTTCGTGATTCGTGGAACCCATAACGTCCGGGACGCGGGGTTTCCCCCCCCCCCCCGCCCCCGCGTCAAGGTAACGAACGTACGGGGGGGCCAGTCCCCAAACCGCTATGGCGCCGTGCTTACAGGCATGGCGTGGTGCTGAAAGGCATCCGATAGCCTACAGACGCCTCCTGAGGCCGTCGTCGTCGTCGTCATCGTCGTCGTCTCGTCGTCGTCGTCGTCGTCGTCGTCGTCGTCGTCTCCGTCGTCGTCGTCGTCACCGTCGTCACCGTCGTCAGCGTCGTCGTCCTGTTGTCATCTTCGTCGCCGTGGTCGTCGTCGTCGTCGTCGTCGTCGTCGTTGGTTGTAGCCCTCGTCGTCCTCGTCGTCGCCCTTGTCGTCGTCGTCGCCGTCGTCGTCGTCGTCGTCACTGTCGTCGTCGTCGTCCTCGTCGTCGTCGCCGTCGTCGTCGTTCTTGTCGTCGTCCCCGTCCTTGTCCGCGTCCTTTTCTACGTCGTCGTCGCTTACGAGGGCTTCGAAGGGCCTGCAGACCCTTCCAGAGGCCTCCAGAGACCTCCCGAAGCCTCAGGAGACTTCTGGAGACCTTCAGTGGCTGCTGTCGTCTACGTCGTCGTCGTCGTCGTCGTCCTTGTCGTCGTCGCCGTCCTTGTCGTTGTCGTCGTTATCGTCGTCGTCGTCTCCGAGGGGCTCGATGGGCTTGTAGACGTCTCCAGAAGCCTCCACATCCTCACAGGCGGCCGTCCTCGTCCTCGTCGTCGTCGACGACCTCGTCCTCGTCGTCGTCGTCGTCGTCGCCCTCGTCTTCGTCGTCGTGGCCGTCGTCGCAGTCGTCCTCGTCCTCCGTCCATGCCCTCGTTCTCGTCGTTTTCGTTATTGTGTTCGTCGTCGTCGGCTTCGGCGTCGTCGTTGTCGTCGTCGTTCTCGTCGTCGGTCTCGTCGTGTTGCCTGTCTTCGTCCTCGTCCTCGTCGTCGTCGTCGTCGTCGTTTCCGAGGGCCTCGATGGGCCTCCAGAAGCCTCGAGAGGCTTCCAGAGACATCCTGAGGCCTCTGGAGACTTCCAGAGATCTTCAGTGGCGGCCGTCGTGGTAATTTTCCTCGTCGTATTCGTCTTCGTTGTCGTCGTCCTCTTCGCCGTCGTCGTTCGAGTCGTCGTTGCTGTCGTCCTCGACCTCGTCCTCGCCGTCGTCCTCGTCGTCGTCCTCGTCCTCGTCCTCCTAGTCGTAGTTGTCGTCCCCGTCGGCCAGGGCCCATACCCCCTGGCATGTGGTGCGTTGTTGCCACTCCCCCACTGGGGCCGGACCCCCCCCGTCAAGGACGTCACGGGTGAGGGGAATCAAAACACACTTGCCTCGTTCCCGAGGGGGTCGGCAAGGAGGGGCGTCGGCGGTGGAAAAGGCGGGTGCGGACGAGGGCCCAGATCTCTGGCGAGGCGTTTTGTTCAGTCTTGGCGTTTTTCCTCTTCGATGTTCGGCCTCTTCGATTTTCGTCGGGCCCCCAGTGCCATCAGGAGCGGATCAGAGCGGAACGCTACTTGGGAAGGGGTCTGGACCTCCTGGGGCCGCGCAAGAATCACATTTGGTCGGATGTCTGGGGAGGAGTAGGAGGAGGAGGAGAAGGAGGAGGAGGAGGAGGAGGAGGAGGAGGAGGAGGAGGAGGAGGAGGAGGAGGAGGAGGAGGGGAGGAGGGGGAGGAGGGGGAGGAGGAGGAGGAGGCGGAGGAGGAGGAGGAGGAGGAGGAGGAGGAGAGGAGGAGGGGAGGAGGGAGGAGGGAGGGGAGGAGGAGGAGGAGGAGGGAGGAGGAGGGAGGAGGAGGAGGGAGGAGGAGGAGGAGGAGGAGGAGAGGAGGAGGAGGAGGAGGAGGAGGGAGGAGGAGGGAGAGGAGGGAAGAGAGGAGGAGGTGGAGGAGGAGGAGGAGGAGGAGCAGGGAGCGGAGGAGGAGGAGGAAGAGGAGGAGGAGGAGGAGGAGGAGCTGGAGGAGGAGGCGGAGGAGGACGAGGACGAGGAGGAGGAGGAGGAGGAGGAGGAGGAGGAGGAGGAGGAGGAGGAGTTGGAACCAGAGATGGTCGCGTCGTAGGAGGAGGAGGAGGAGGAGGAGGAGGAGGAGGAGGAGGAGGAGGAGTAGGAACCAAGAGGTCTTTGGCCGTTCTCGGCTCGGGGAGCCCTCGACGGGCCGCGGGACCGTCAAAAAATGACTCGGGATGAAAAGCCAGTCCTGGGAAAAGAGTTGGAACTTCAGGGAATTCGGTGCGTGATGACTAGGGGTGGGGGTGGATATCATGGCGTGGGCCATTCGAGTTCCTGAGATTTCATGTCGCCTCTTCGAAACTCACGCCTGGAGACCTGGACCCAATCTTGCTGCCGGATCGGTCCGAGAGGGTCCCTGGGTCGGGCGGGTGGTAATGGGGGGTGGCCCAAATGTGGGGTGCAGGAAAGGTCCCTAAAAGGGGCCCTTGAGGGCCCCTCCGGGAGCCAGCTGGTGCCCGAGGCGGCCCTTAAGGGAAGGGCCCCTCGAGGGCCCTTTCCTTCCCCCCCTCCCCACCGGGCCCCCCCCTCATTTAGCACCCGCCCGACAGGGCCCGAAACGAGGGCGAAAGCGCAGCTGCGAAGCAGCTTGCGACGCCAGGATCCAGACTTCAGTCGGGCACGCCCCTCTGCAGGAGGAAGATGCAAAGTTGGCACAGAGCCAGTCTGGCAACGATCTCTGAGCCAGTCTGGAAGCGATCTTTGTGCTCACTGTTTTTCTGATCTGTGCTGGACATGTCTTGCTTCGTCTGCTTTTGTCCTCTAAACTCCGCGCGCGCCTCGTCCACGGCGCGGCTCCCCGGCGGTCCTGGGCCCCTTCCCGGCTTGGGCGCTGCGTAATGGGGGGGTCATAAATGGGGGGTTGGCGAGGGTGGTCCGAAAAGGTACCCAAACGGTACCTAAACGAGCCCCCTGGGGCTCTGGAGGGGCCCGAAAGGGGTACGAAAGGGGACCTTTTTCTGACCCCCCCATTTGTGACCCCCCCATCAAGCCACGCCCAACCAGCGGCCGGCTTCTCACCCCGAGCCGCTCGCTCTGCGGCGGGCGAGGGGGGCCGGGAGAGGGCCTCCCGGGGGGGCCGCGCGTGGCCGCCCACTTCCCCCTCGGGCGATCGCGGGCACGGGGCGGCGTCTCCCCGCCATCCTGTGGTGTTGGGTCCTCGTTGTGGAGAGGCGGGCCCCGCGTTCCTCTCCTCCTCTCCTCCTCCTCCCCCTCCTCCTCCTCCCCCTCCTCCTCTCCCTCCTCCTCCTCTCCTCCTCCTCCCCCTCCTCCTCCTCCCCACCGCCCGCATGCGTCCCATACACCCATTCCCCTCAGGCGATCGCGGACACGGCGCGGTGTTTCCCAGCCATCCTGCGGTGTGGGGTCCTCGTTTTGGAGAGGCGGTCCCCGCGTTCCTCTCCCTCTCCCTTCCCCCCCCCCCCCCTCCTCCTCTCCGCCAGCCCGTGCGCCCCAGGCCAGCGACACCACGGGCTTCGTACGGTACTTGGACTTTTCCTCCCTACCGCTACACGAGCCTTGGGGGGGGGCTCATTCCATTCTTCACAATCACACTTCTACGTTCTACTAACACACGATATCATTCCTTCTCTTTTCTTGGATGTGGAACAATCTGCTGAGCCTGGTAGTATACAACCCGCTGCGCATCGCAGAGGCCTGGAGAGCGGAAGAGATCAGTTGCACGTTGAAGTTCGCGGATGTGATACTTTGTCCTGCGACGACATGCAGACAGAGATTGAAGGCACCAATCAGCACGATGAAGTTGTCGCATCACAAGATGTTCTCGTATGGCTGGGAGAAAGGCAAGCACACCAACAAAAGTGCGGGGTGTGCGATCTTCGTGAGAAGAAGGTGCATCAGGGACTCCCACATCTGCGAGGTGCGCGCGGCCCCGACGGACTTCGCGGGGAGAGGAGGCCTGTTGAGGATCAAGAGCGGACAGTTCGATTTGACATTGATCACGGCGTATTACCCACCGCCCAGCAATATGCCAGTGGAAGCATGGAGATCTACCTGTAAGAGAGTCACGGACTGGGTGCACAAGATGATTCAGGAGAGTAAGCAAAGGTCTCTCGTGGTGGTGGGTTTGGATTCTAACTGTCAATTTGGGACTCGGAAGGTTGGCCAAGGATTGCCGACGCCAACTTATGACGATTATCATGTCGGTCGTTTCGCCTCTGGCGTCGAGAGCGAGGTTTCAGAGGGCATATGGCGCATCCTGCGCATGGAGCAGATGGCAGTTGCCGACTCGTTCTTCCCGACGGGCTCGACATACTATGGCGTGGACTCGACCAGCAACCCTGACCATCTGCTCGTACCAGTAGAGGCCATCCAGCTTACACAGAGGTGCAAGATTCTTCGACGAGCTCAGAGAGAGTTACAAATAATACCAGATGTCAAACCACGAGATCACGCGCCACTGCCCTGGGCGGCCCAGTATGCTCTCACAGCGCCGTCGCCGACCCAGAGAGAGCCCCGATGGGATCGAGATCAGATATGGAAGATGCTCCAGCACGATGGCAGTGGGGCAGAGATTCTTATGGAGATCGAAAGATTCTCGGCGTCCAAGCAGCAGGAGTGGTACAGAGGTACAGGCAGGACCGACCCCAGCCAGGCCTGGGACGCACTGGTGACCGACCTACGCGCTGCAGCCCTTCCAGAGCTACAGCAGACGAGCCAGCAGGGGAGCTACTCTCGAGCGCACCGTGAACGGCGACGTGAACTCCTGGAACTTCGACGGCAGCTGAGGTTGAACCCCGACCAGCAACTCCTAGACCAGCTTGGGACTCTACTGGCAGATACACGACAGAAGCCGCCGTCCAAAGTGGTCCCCGATACTTCGAGGCTGCCAGTGCAATTTCTTGACCCACCTGCTTCTCGGAGTGACCCAGGACCTGCTGCTGCTGAGCTGGATCCACTGCGACCTGCCGACGCCTTCTGGAGGAGCAACACCGAAGATCTGGAGCGGCAGTCTTCTCAGTTGGGCTTTGGTGTTCCTGCTCTTGGACAGCTACCAGAGCCATCTCTGATTGGGAGGCGATTTATTCGTGATAGGCGGGACGCTGAGCGTCTCCCAGCTTCAGAGGCAGCTGCTGGAGGACGACACGAACGGCCTGACGACCCTCAACCTGGACTCCCTGCTGGCGAAAATCCTGGCGCGCCTGGCGCGCCAGGTTCAGTCGCTGGGTGGTCGGCCCCCTCCCAGAGGCCCTCGGGGTTGGAGGAATCGCTCCGAGGGGCACCGCGTGCCGGCGGCGGCCAACCCGTGTTGCTGGACGCTCCCATGGCAAGTGCCACGCATGTTGCCGAGGCAGTTCGAGTGCGACCTCGTGAGTTGGATCGGCTTATCAAGCGAGAGCGACGACAGTTGGACACGATTCACATAGACAGATTACTGGAAGAAGCAGATCTACATCGACGCTCGAACGACACCAGCAACCTGTGGAGGGTGGTCTATCAGATTGGCGCGAGGTGCAGGGGGCCACGACAGCGGGCGTTCAACATTCCAGACTCGTATTGCCCGAGCCTGCAGGAGTGGGAGGAGACAATGAAGGCCTCTGCCAAGGACGGGGGCTTCTCGGCCAAGGTGCTGCAGTCGCCATCTGACCCATCCTGGACCGAACTCCAGCGCCTGCAGGAGGACGGACCCGAGGACTTAGGCGGTGCCGCAGCCTCGCTTGCCTGGGACGACTGGTTCCGCACGCTAGGTCAGCTACGCCGTGCAGCGAGGAGAAGATATGCCCCGAGCCACTCGTTGCCAGCTGAATTGTGGCACTGGCCCGCACAGCGCGTCACGAAGCAGATCACGGGGGAGTGGCCATTCACCCATCATTTGACGGATGCTCAATTGGAAAAGGTGGAGTCCCGCATGCACGTGCGCTGCCCGAACTCCGCGGAGCGACTTCGGAGGCCATTCAGACATTTTAGGGTGAAGTCTAGGACTCCGTCGTGCTGGCAGTGGAGTAGGACCTTTCAGCTCTCCAAGGGGAACCTCACGCGGGGCACGAGGGCCATGCGACTTATCCATTGTTATTGCCCGATGGGGGAAGCTTGGTATCGGGGCCTCTACCTTCGCAGCGATCACCCCCCCCCCCCCCTGCCCCCGCACGCACATGGATATGCAGCACATCGAGCACGTCAAAACGCACAATTGGTTGCAAAACTCAACTTTTGGAGGTTGAAGAAATTGGGGGTATCACACATACTCGTCAAAAAGGACATGTCGCATGCTTTTCCCTCGACCTCGCACGAGGAGCTTGCGCGCGCGGTCTGCAGCACATCGAGCACGTCAAAACGCACAATTGGTTGCAAAACTCAACTTTTGGAGGTTGAAGAAATTGGGGGTATCACACATACTCGTCAAAAAGGACATGTCGCATGCTTTTCCCTCGACCTCGCACGAGGAGCTTGCGCGCGCGGTCTTAGAGGTCATTCCGCACCCGCAAGATCGCGCCTTCTTTCATCAACGGCGCGAAGAGGCGGTGATGGAGATCAGGGCGGGGGAGGAAGTGGGGTACTATCAGCCGACGCATGGATCTGGGATGGGGGACGGGAACGCCTGCGAGTTTTTCGTGCGTAGCTTTCTTCGCCCTGTGGAGGCCTGGCGGGACGAGCAACTTGAGCAGCCTGATTTGTTCCAAGTGGCACGACAGTCCCAACCTGTGTTGCTCTACAGGGCCGCCAACATCATGACGCGTGCGCTGACTCATGCGATGCGCGACGTCTCGGTCAGAGGCTATGCTGACGATATACATCAGATTGTGCCCTTGTGTGCCCCGAACCCAGTAGAAGCAAGGCAAACACTTCTGGCGTCTAACCAGGTCCTGGGCAGAAAGCTGGAGGAGGGGGGGCGGTTTTTCTCAGAACCCCGACAAGGAGGTGTGCGTGCCAGTTATGACGGGCCCAGGGGCATACACGGCTACTCGAGTTTTCCTTGCCAAAGGTATTGCTGTGCTTGGGGCGGCGGCTGCAGAGAGTCTGCACCTGGGGGGATGGAGCAGCTTACGGGCGGGAGTGCAGCAGAAGTCAGGCAGAGGGTGGAGGCGACGAGGCCAGCATGGAGGAGGATGGGCAGGTTCTGGGAGGTTACTCATTCTATTCGATTGAAGAGGATGGCGTTTAAAGGCATCATATTGTCGGCTGCATACTCGGGGTTGGAGACCTACCTTCCCAGTAAGCAGGACCTTCGCCGACTGGATGCCGTCGTCCTGGGACTTGCGAGAGTAGTATTGCGCGATCGCAAGCCTGAGTTCATAGAAGGTGCTCCAGACGGAGCTCGACTGAAGTACCGCTCCCTGTCCGAGAGCACGCTGCTGACAAAAATGCGCATCACCAATGCCCGTGCTGAGCTGTTGGTTCGAAGGCTTCGCCAGTGGCAACGGTTCGTTGAGTACCCCCAGGACAGCAGGCAGCCCTTGGTAGCGCTCTTCGGGACCTTGGAAGGCTTGGAGGAGGCCGACACTTTCCTGGAGGACGGGACGGTGAGCCCGTCTGCGAATCCGTGGGCCCAGTTGCTTCAGAAGGACCTCCAGGCCTTGCAGTACCTCGAGGGGGGCCCCGAGTTCCTGGCTGAGTATTCGGTGCGTGACATCTTCACGAGGGACATGGTGGGTAGGCTCTTCTGCAGGTTCAATCCAGAGAAGCTCAGAAAGGTACCCGAAGTCCGAGGCCCCCGAAGTAATAATCACCCAGAAGACCCCGAGCAAGGCCCTCCAGAGGCGCATGTTTGCGAGCTTCCAGGAGACGATCCAGAGGTTGTCTGTGGGCAGGTGTTCTACAGCAAGGGGGCTCTGCGGGCGCATCAGGTGAATCATCCTTCTCATAAGTTGCGAGTTCCCGCCTATCTATTGGTTGTCACTAACCAGTGCCCCTATTGCATGCCCACGTTCAAGAGCGAGGTCACGGCCAAGCGCCATGTTGCCATGTCACTCCGAAGGCGCAGGTGCATCACAGATTGGAGCCCCTATGCACCCGAGCCTATCGTCCCGTCTGACCTTCACTGCCCCTTCTGCCTGGATATCGACACGACCCCCGAATGCTTCGTTTGTAACATGCCACCTGGCACAAGGAAGATAAGGGGCTTTCGAGAGCCTTGCAGAGTTGCAGCTACACATGCGGGAAGTACACGCGCCACCTGTACCCGACTTGATTTTCTACGAGACTCAGCCTGATGGATCTGGCCTCTCGCGCCCTCAGCGTCGGAGGGGCAGACAGGGCCGCCGCCTTGCGCTCACGCAGCGGGGAGCGAAGCGCGGGCGCAGCAAGGAGAGGAGGTCCGAGGCCCAGCAGAGAGCGCCCTCCAGCAGGAGGCCAACCGAGGCGCGGGCCCGCGGCAGAGCCTCAGCCCGCGGCCGCGGGCGCGGGACTGCCAGTGGGAGCAGGCCTGCCCGCCCCTGCCGCGGTGGCGCACGCGGCGGCGGGGGGCGCGCAGCCACCGCCTCAGCAGCGCCCTCCGCAGCAGCAGCGTCAGGGCGGCAACGTGAACCAGATGCTGGCGCAGCTCTTCGACGCGGCCGACAACAACTACGGCCTCAACCGCGGAGACGTCCTCCGCCTCGGGGACGAGCCGATGCCGATCGAACTCGTGCAGGCGATCATGCCAGTGCTAGTCAGGTCGATGTTGCACACGCGGCAGGGGCTGGCAGCTCTGGAGTCGGTGGTCTTCAACATAGCGCACCTGCAGGCGGACCACGAGGTGTGCCAAGCGATGCGATTGACGGGCAGGTACTTTGTGCAGGAGGCTCAGCGCCTCCGCCTCCAGCATCGCCAGGAGATCCAGAATGGCGTGAGAGTCGTGGAACTAGACAAACTCGGTGTACCACATCCTCACTTATGGCTCACATTAGTCGGGGCTTTGCAGCAGCAAGGAGATCGAGTGGGTGCGCAGACGGCAGTGAGGACCAAGACCTACATGGACACAGTGAAGGCCGACCAGGGCATGACCAACGAGACGCTGGACTCCCATTGCAGGTTCTGCAAGATAGGCTTCACGCACGATCGGGCGACGATGAAGATCTTCTTGGAGGCCAGCGGGTCGGGGATCCAAGTGGAAGTACTCTCGGGCCTCGTCCAGCTCGGGGCGACCATCAAGAGAGGGACGCCTCCGCGGTCTCACCAGGAGAGGCTGACGCAGTTGGCGCTGGATGGCATGGAGAACCTCGGCCCTTGATGAATGGAAATACGGGCACTCTTGGTGCTGAACGACGGCGGCCATGTGATCTGAGGCATCCTGAGCCCCGTCCTGCACGCGGCGCTGCCATCAGAGCGGCGCCACCTCGCCACGCTGCCCGAGCCCGCCAGCTTCCAGCAGATGCACCCGCACGAGGCGGGTCCTCCTCCTCCATTCGTTCTCCTCTTGTCTCCTCGTCGTCTGAGCGTCGTCCTCGCCTCACCTCGTCCTCCGCTCTCGATGATGCGATCTTCCGTCTCATTAATGGCCCTGCTAGGAGGGAGGAGGGAGGGGCCCGACGGTGACAATGCTGTTGGGGTAGCCTCGGTCCGAATTTACGGCCCCCCTCTCCTGGGCCCAACTTTTTGGCTCTGAGTTTTCGGACTTGCGTTTCAGAACTTCTGTTCCCTCCTGGGTGGTCCTGGGCCCTCTCTTGTGTGTTGGTAGTCTTGTAGTTTGGCCGAGGCCTTCGCGTGGCCTGGCCCCGGGGTTTTTCTCCGAGCTGGGTTAGCCGTGGCACGCTGGCCCCCCCCCTCCGTGCGAATGCACCGCTACTCGCTAGCGCGCTCTAGGCGCTTGAGCTGTCCTGCAGCTCCGCCGCCGCCGCCTCTCCACCGCCCGCATGCGTCCCCCGCGCCCATTCCGGCACATCCCTCACGCGTTTCTGGGCCCCATAGGGAGCTACACGAAAGCCCCCAGTGGGGCGGCCCGCATGCGCCCCCCATGCCCAATTTTGCATTTTCGCCCACCCAGTGCAGCGCTTCGTGGCCCCATAGGGCGCTCCACCCAATCCCCCAGTGGGACCGCCCGCATGCGTCCCCCACGCCCAATTCGGCATTTTCATCCACATCCAATTTGGCATTTTCGCTTACCCAGTACAGCGTTTCGTGCCCCAGTAAGGAGCCCCACCGCAACCCCCAATGGGACCGCCCACATGCGCTCCCCACACCCAACTTGGCATTGCCACCCACCCAGCACAGCGTTTCGTGGCCTCACAGGGAGCTACAGAAAAGCCTCCAGCGGGACCGCCCGCATGCGTCCACCACACCCAATTTGGCATTTTCACCTACCCAGTACAGCGTTTCGTGGGCCCTTAGGGAACTCCACCGAAGCCCCCAGTGGGACCGCCCGCATGCGTCCCCCCACCCAATTTGGCATTTTCACCCACCCAGTACAGCGCTTCGTGACCCCATAGGGAGCTCCACCGAAACCGCCCATATGCGTCCCCCACATCCACTTTGGCATTTTCACCCACCCAGTACAGCGCTTCGTTGCCCAATAGGGGGCCCCACCGAAGCCCACAGTGGGACCGCCCGCATGCGTCTCCCACACCCAACCTGGCATTGCCACCCACCCAACATAGCGTTCCGCGGCCCCATAGGGAGCTCCAATGAAGTCCCCAATGGGACCGGCCGCGTGCGTCTACCATGCTTAAGTTGGCATTTTCGCCCGCCCAGTACAGCGCTTCTGGTCCAATAGGGAGCTCCACCGGAGCCCCCAATGGGACCGCCCCCATGCGTCCGCCACAGGGAGCTCCACCGAAGCCTCCAGTGGGACCGCCCGCATGCGTCCACCACGCCAAATTTGGTATTTTCGCAAACCCCGTGCAGCGCTTTGTGGCCCCATAGGGAACCCCACCGAAGCCCCGAGTGGGGCCGCCCGCGTGCGTCCCCCACACCCAATTTGGCATCTTCGCACACCCTTAACAACGCTTCGCGGCCCCATGGGGAGCTCCACCGAAGCCCCCTGTGGGACCGCCCGCGCGCGCCCCCCACGCCCAATTTTGCATTTTCACTCACCTGGCACAGCGCTTCGTGACCCCATACGGAGCTCCACCGAAGCCCCCTGTGGTACCCCCCCACATGCGTCCCCCACATCCACTTTGGCATTTTCACCCACCCAGTACAGCGCTTCGTGGCCCAACAGGGAGCCCCACAAACGCCCCCAGTAGGACCGCCCGCATGCGTCCCCCACACCCAAGTTGGCATTGCCACCCACCCAGCACAGCGTTCCGTGGCCCAACAGGGAGCCCCACCGAAGTCCCTAGTGGGGCCGCCCGCGTGCGTCCACCATGCTTAATTTGGCATTTTCACATGCCCAGTATAGCGCTTCGTGGTCTCACAGGGAGTTTCACCGAAATGTTTAATGGAACTGCCCGCATGCGTCCCCCACAGGGAGCTCCACCGAAGCCTCGAGTGCGACCGCCCGCATGCGTCCACCGCGCCAAATTTAGCACTTTCACAAACCAAGTGCAGCGCTTCGTGGCCCCATAGGGAGCCCCACCGAAGCCCCCACTGGGGCCGCCCGCATGCGCCCCCCACGCCCAGTTTGGCATTTTCACCCACAACGCTTCGCGGCCCCATGTTGAGCTCCACCGAAGCCCCCAGTTGGACCGCCCGCATGCGTCCTACACGCCTAATTGGGTATTTTCACCCACCCAGTGCAGCGCTTCGTGGCCTCATAGGGAGCTTCACCGATGGCCCCAGCGCGTGCGTTGCCCCCCCCGCACAGCGCAGCGCTTCGTGGCCCCATAGGGAGCTTCACCGAAGAAGAGATTCACAATTGCGGTACCCACAACTTCATATGGTTGAGTCCTTCGCCAGGAAAATGTTCAGGGTCGGGCGTGGTTAACTGGCTTGCCCCCCCTCCCCCGCCCCCAGGATAACCTAACCTTGCCGGCTGTGCAGGTCCGCGGGAGGGGGGGCGCGGGCATATGCAGGGCTGCCCACAGCGCGAGGGCCGCCCCCCCCCCCCCCCGAGATAGCACGGGTTATCGCCGATTCAAAAAAAACGATCTCCGTGGATCAGGGGGGCCGTGGATTAGCGACGGGTCCCAGTTCCATGCGAAATCGCGGATTTCCGCCGCCAAACGGGGCGGCACCGGCCGCACTTTGGGGAGGGCACTTGCCCCGATCCATGGATTTGGCGACCGCGCGCCAAGTCCATGGATCGCTAATCCATGTTTGCGCGCCCCCGATTTCCGTCGTGACTATGTCACGACGCGAAGACAGCAGGGGTCTAGGCTGACTAGTGGGAGACCGACCCCGGCGTCAGCGTTTTGCAATTTTTTGGCGACTGTGCGTCGGTGCAGGCGCCCTGCAAGCGAGGCCGCTGCCAGCTGCCGCAGGGGGGGTGGCCTCCGCGCGCGGCCCAGTTGGTCGAACGTTCCTCCTGTGGTGGGCGGGGGTCGGTTTTTTCTTTGCGTTCGTGGGCTGCAGTAGTGGGTCTGGCGCGGACGGGTCGGCGGTCGGCGAGAGGCGCCATCTTTCATGAATCGTGAGGTACTGCGGGGGGGGGGGGGGGGCGCGAACGACTGCGCGCGCGCGAAACTATCCAGCTGCCTGCGGCAAGCCCCGCCACCAGGCCTGCGCAATAGCGCTGCAGGGAGACTGAGTGTAGGAACAACGCAGTTTCGACAAGTTGTATCAGAAGGACGTGTCGTGCACTCGACATCGTCTTCGTCTGCGCGGTAGGAAGGAGCTTGAGTTCACACCCCACGGCAGTTCAGCGAGTGGCCCCAACTGGAGGAGGTCGGGGTCCCGACATCGTCTTCGTCTGCGAATTGGCGGGAATAAAGAGGAAGAGGAAGAGGAGGAGGAGGAGACAATGAGGACGAGACAGGGGAATTGTTCTTGGGCCCTCCTGGAGGCCTGCTTGGAGCTTCCTGGAGGGCCTCTTGAGGGCCTCTTAGGGTCTTAGGGGCCTCCTGGGGTCTCTTGGGGGCGTCATGGGGGCCTCTTGGGCCGTCCCAGGGATGCGATTGGCCCGACTGACGCCTTCGGAGGTCGTCTTGGAGGCTTCTCTGGGCTCTGGGCCATCTTCATGCCTTGCTGGAAAGCTTAGGGCCCTCTTGGGAGCATTTTGGGCGATCTTGGCGTTCTCTAGGGCCGACTTGGGGCCCCCTTGGGGGCCTCATGCACTATCATAAGCATCTTGGACCGCCTTGGGCGGTCGGAAGCCCACACAGACGAAAACCGTAATATCCCACAAACCTGAGGAACATCAATGGTTATTGCTTCCTCTTGCTCTCTTGGAGGGCCTCTTGGAGCCCTCTTGGGCCGTCTTGGGAGCCTTTTGATCTGTCTTGAGGCCGTCTTGGGTGCCTCTTGAGCCGTCTTGGGTCATCTTGGGCTGTCATGGTGTCATCTTGGAGGCCGTCTTGCCGAGGCCGAGAAGAGCACCAGAACGCAATTTCCGGAGGTATATTTTTTAAGGAACGAGCGGGCCTGGGGAGGGGAGGGGGTCGGCCCCGGAAACCTCCCAGAAAACAGCAAGAACGCTAGCACGCCCACTTCGTGCAATCACGGTGGCGGATTGCGTGTGGAAGGAACAGCACAACCAGCGCGCAGGTTATTGCATCCACGCGTCAACCACTGCAAGTAGTTATAGTCAGCCCCTATAGTAAGGACGGGCCACCTTCCCAAGGGTACCCTTGCATCATTGCGCCCTCGGTCCATCCGTGGCCACTTTCGTTGGCCGCGCCCCGCCCGAGAAGCTTCGAAATGGGCGTCCAAGGTCCTTGCATGCTTAATCGCGCATCCTTCTGATACGAACCGACTATACTCGCGCACCTCTCCCCGCGTACCCACTTGCGTCAGACCCACTGCTCCGGCTTAGCAGGGGGTGTGGGGCTCCCCCTTGGCCCTCCTCCCCTTTCCCCTCCTGGCCCTCCCCCCCTTGCGCGCTCTCTGGTCGTTTTTCGTTGTCGTCCTTCGTTCGTCCGTCGTCCGTCGTGCCACTGGGCTCCGAGGCCCCGCGTAGGGATAAATTGCCTGCCGACGCCGTATGCGTCTCAATGAGGGTCATTTTGTCCCTGGCACGTGCGTACGCCACTGCGGCCAATTATCTTCGTACCGCGCCCCGGACGTTGACCCGCTCCATGTCCCTCGCCTTGGAGCCGCGAACCAAAAAAATTGATAAATGGGTCCAGCGCGGGCCCCCCGAAGGCCGAAGCCTGCCGAGCACCTCCCGTCGCGACCTCCACGCCACGCGAGGACCTCCAGGGGCCAC
Organism: Prorocentrum cordatum; assembly: GCA_963575745.1. Classification (NCBI taxonomy): domain Eukaryota; class Dinophyceae; order Prorocentrales; family Prorocentraceae; genus Prorocentrum; species Prorocentrum cordatum. Next base: position 735,117 of record CAUYUJ010015782.1, on the reverse strand, counting down.
CTGCCGCCGCCATGGCGCGGCGGGCCTCCCGCGCGCCCCCGCATGCGGCCCTCTGGTGGTGGCCACGGCCACGGCCACGGCCACGGCGACGACGACGACGACGACGACGACGATGACGACGCCGACGTCCACGGTGACGACGGCGACGACGACGACCACGACGACGGCGACGACGACGACCACGACGACGGCGACCGCGACGCACACCACGACGACGACCCCGACGACGACCACCACGACGACCACCACGTCGTACGACGTCCACGGCCACGACCACGGCTGCGACGTCAGCCCGCCGCCCTGCAGGCGCGGCGGGCCCCCCGCGCGCCCCCGCCGCGCTCCGCCGGGCGCTCCGGCGCCGGGCCCCGCGGCGCGGGCGGGCGCCTGGCGGCGGCAGGCCCTCCTGGGGGGGCGGGCCCGCCGGGCGGGCGGCGGCCGTGGCCATCTCGGGCGGCCAGCGGCGGCGGCCGAGGCCGCCCTCGCCGCTCGCAGTAAGTGCTGAGCGTCGAGTTAGGAGGAATATGCAAAGATAGCCCAGAAGTAGGCAGGGGAAGAGTCTTGATTATATGTTGGGACCTGTGCGGGCAGTCTCCGAGTGTTGCGAAGGCCTTGCGGCCAGTGCCGCCGACCCTGAATGGCGACGGCGGCGGCGACGAAGTTGACGACGAGGACCACGACGACGACGACGACGACGACGACGGCGACGACGACGATGACGGCGACGGCGACGGCGACGGCGACGGCGACGGCGACGTGACGACGACGACGAGCGCTCTCGGGTTCCCTTTGGGTGTAGTTTGGGGTTTGGGGACCTTTTGGGAGGCTCTTGGAGGTCTCTTGGGAGTTTCGTGGGGGCCTCTTGGGGTTTCCTGGGGGTCTCTTGGGGGCCTCTTGGGGCCTCTCGGGGGGCTTCTTGGGGGCCTGTGGGGGCCTCCCGTAGCCATTTTGGCTCAAGCTGGTTTTCCCCCACACCGTCCGACGCGGGGGCACGGCGGCTGCGCCGGCCGGCGGACGAGCTGAAGGAGGTGGCTGCGGGGGGCCGCCCGCCGAAAGGCGATGGCGGCCAGCTGCGCGGCGGGCGGCCGAGGCGGCAGCGGGCGGCGCGGGCGCGTGCGGCCCGCCGCCGCCGCCCGCGGGGCCTACCGCCGCCCGCCGTGCGGCGCGGGCGCGTGCTCGTGCGGCCTGCGAAGCGGCCCTGCGTGCGCGGCCGTGGGCGCAGCATGCGGTGCGTGTGCCGCGGGCGGCTTCGCCACGGCTGTCGCGTGGGAGCTAGCGTGGGCCGCAGGCGGGCCGCGGTTGGGCATGCAGTGCGCCCCGGGCGTGGAGGGCGAGCAGGGCCAAATGTCCCCAGGATGGGGTTCCAGATCTTTGGACCGAGTTTGTACAACAGATCACGACTTCGGATGTCTGGTCCGCCCAGGAGCATAAGGTATTGTCATCGAATCGGCATCACCCAAACATACTTGCACTACGTGCGCGTGGGCCCAAATGGGCGACGCTGGCGCTCAGAAATCATGTCGCATGTCATTCGGCCCATCCCGCCACCGTGCCTGGGTTGTGGGTATGAAGCCTGTTAGATGTTCGTTGGGATCTCGTGGGAGGCCGCTCGGGGGCCTCTTGGAGGCAGGTTGGAGGCCCCTTGGGGGGCGGTCTTGGGGCCTCTTGGGACCTCGTGGGGGGCCTCATGGGTGGGCTCTTGGGGACCTCTTGGGGTCCCTTGGGCGCCTCTTTGGGGCCTCCCGGGAGCCTCTTGGGGCGGAAGGCTCGGATTTTCGGTTCGTGTTCCTTTCCTTGGGCCCCTTTTGGGTCTTGAGGCCATCTTGGACTGCGTTGGGGCCGTCTTTGACTGCCTTGGGGCCATCTTGGACTGCCTTTGAAGGCTCGGATGTTCGGTTCGTGTTCCTCTTCTTGGGCCCATTTTGGGTCTTGAGGCCATCTTGGACTGCCTTGGGGCCCTCTGATGTCGTCTTGGGGCGGTCTTGGGCCGTCTCCGGGCAGTCTTGGAGGTTTCTTGGCACCGCGTTGGGCTGGTCTTTGGGTGCCTTTTGGGCAGTCTTGGAGCGTCGGAGAGCTAGACAGACGAGTAGGCCCAAAAACTTGGAACGCCCGAGGAAATAAGTAATTTTGGCCTCTTGGGGCCCTCTTGGGAGGCCTTTTGGAGGCCTCTTGGGGGCCTCTTGGGCCGTCTTGGAGGCCTCTTGGGCCATCCGGGGGCCATCTTGAGCCTTTCGGGAGCGATCGTTCGGCGACTCGGGGCCTAGTCGACCGTTTTGGGGCCTCTTGGTGTCCTCTTGGCCCCTTTCAGAGCCCTCTTGGCTCCGAAAGAGTCACACGACATGACGCGACAAACCTCAAGAAGTATCGGATTTTTGGGTCCTGGCCCCTTCCAGGACTCCTCAGGGTTGAGGTTAACCTGAGGCTTAGAGGGTTAGAGAAGGGACCTGAGCACACGCCCACTCCGTGCCCAGAGGCACGGTGGCGGATACCATATGCCGGGCGTTTCGTGGCCATGATGACCTTATGCGTTCGGTTCGGACGTGCACCTCCGAGGGGAGCATCTAGTACTACAGGATGTCCGTCTGCGTCCCGTCGAGGGCTCATCTCTGATCTGGCAGCGATGTGTGGCCGATCCCTCGCCAATGCTTACCCCTCCGCCCCGAGCCAGTCCCCCCCTTCCCCCCTTCAACGAAGCCACCTGAGGCTTCTGGTATGTTCGGATGCAACTCCTGGGAGGTTTAATTCTGACGTTGCCCTGGTCCGAAATCCAGCTTCATCCGGCTCATTCCCGCTTCATCCCGCTGAATTCCGCTTAATCTTGCTTAATCCCGCTTACTCCGCGGCCTAATCTGGCGCAGTAGCCCCCCAATGGGCCTCAAACCTCTTTATTCTTTCCGACGAGGACCTCCCAGTAGTTGCCTCCGAAGGTATGTTTCCGCCACCCAGGGCCTCCCCGGAGGTTGCACACACTGTTCGCCATGAGCCCCCCAAGAATGCCCCGCGCCCGCCCGCGCCGGCCTTTCAGTCCCCGCCCCCTGGCGGACTCAGGCGCGCCTCGCCTCGCCTCGCCCCAAGAATGCCCTGGGGGGGAAAGCTGCCAGGGTCCAGAACCCGCATGCCCTGGGCGCCAGTATCTTCATGCCCGAGTGGGCTGCCGGCCTCGGGCGGCGGCGGCGACGATGACGGCCGACGCCGGCGACGACGCCGCCAGCCGCTGGGAAGCGGCCCTTCAGGCATGCGCCGTCATGACTCGTTCAGCACGCTGGCCCCATCCTCCTCCTCCTCCTCCTCCTCCTCCTCCTCCTCCTCCTCCTCCTCCTCCTCTCCTCCTCCTCCTCCTCCTCCTCCTCCTCCTCCTCCTCCTCCTCCTCCTCCTCCTCCTCCTCCTCCTCTCCTCCTCCTCGTCCTCGTCCTCGTCCCCGGCCCCGTCCGTAAGGGGCCGGCTGTCCCTCCCGAGCGGCGTCTGTTTTGACGCTGTCCGGGGGTCCCATGGGGCCCGGGGGAGGGCACTCGACACTTGCCAAGCGCCGTCCGTCGTGGTGTGTGTTCCACCGCGCGGGGGGGGTCTGCGGGGGGCCGCCCCCCCCCCCCCCCCCATGGCATGTCTGCGCAGGATCGAGGCGGGATGGCGAGGGGGAGGAGGGAGGAGCGCGCATTGCTCCGTTCCGTCCTGTCTCAGCTCGTCGCGTCTCGGTCCGCTGCGTTTCCATCCGTCCATGGTCCGTGCGAGTCGCCTGGGTTCGGACTCTCCCTCTCGTAGTTTGTCCCGTTTTGGAATTGAGTCGGATCTTGGGCTCGAGCTGGTTGAGCGCCCCGCGCGTTTCAGATAGAGAGATCGAGATTCGCGACAGCGCTGGGCAGAAGTGGGCATCTTCACGCTTTGTTGCCAAGGCGCGGGGAGGAGGAGGAGGAGGAGGAGGAGGAGGAGGAGGAGGAGGAGGAGGAGGAGGAGGAGGATGATAGTCGCCACTTCCTCTCGAATGAGGAAGATCTGGGCGACCACGGCGGCCCCCAACGGGCCTGAGATTTCGTCGGGGCCTCGAGGCGCCTGCTGCCGTGGGATGGGAGGCGCTGACCCTGCGCCGGCCCCCTGAGGCCTCCGAGTGCCATGGCCTCCGCGCAGCTGGCGGCGGCGCGCGCGGCCGCCGCATTCTGGATGCTCACGCTGGGCCTCTACAACCCGCAGAGCTTGCCGGCCTGGCGGGAGGAGCTCGTGAGCGAGGCGCTGCAGAATTTTGACGTTGTGGTGCTGCCAGGCACGCAGCAGCGCCAGAGGGACGACGCGATCCCCGTCACGGCCATCCGCACGATGAGGCATGTGGCCTACGGATGGGGCTGGCGTCGAGGAAGGTTCACGAACAAGAGCTGCGGCATCACGATCATGATTGGGAGGAGAGTTCGACGCAACCACGTTCGCCAGGTACTCAGCCCTCCGCCGAAGCTGGGCATCACTGGACGGGCGGGAGGGATCAAGCTTGCGACGGCGAGGACTCCGATGCTCGTTTTTGGAGTTTATCTCACGCCCTCTGGGACCCAGGAGGAGCGCACGGAGTCCATGCAGCGCATCTTAGGCTGGATCACAGACGAGGTGGCGAAGGCAGGCAACAGGTACCTGGTGGTGGTCGCTGGGGACTTCAACGAGCAGCTGGGTTTCAGCGACATAGACGAGGTGGCTGGACGGCATGGACGACATCGGCGATCAAGACAAGTTGAACAATTACGATGGTGGGCGGCCACGAACTACCTTACCGCGGCCAACACGCACTTCCGCTTGCCCGCCAGCTACTACGGCTCAGAGACGAACAGCTGGATTGATCATGTGTTCGTCCCGTCCACGGCGATGGGATTCGTGCCAATGATCAGGATGCGCCCCGATCTGATGCGCACTCTCTCACCTTTCCCTACAGCTGAGCTTCGCGACCACTGCCCAATGGAGGTCCACATCACGTACGAGCTGAGCTACTCGCCGCTGCGGAGCGCCACGGAGAGAGTGGATCGGGACTCCCTCATGAGGTGCTTGACTAAGGGCGAGCGGAGGCGTGAGTTCTGCGAGAAGGCCGAGTCCAACCTGAGCGCAGTCGAGGCCGAGTGGAACGTCTCCGACTCCGACCCCACGCCTGAGACCAAGCACCAGCTATTCACGAAGGCGATCCGCGACGCCACTCTCTCTGTTTTCCCGTCCACGAGGAGGCTGGGCACGGAGTACGAGCATCTGGTGGAAGAAAGGGTTCAGGCTCTGCGGGCTCGGGCTCAGGTGGCACACGAACTAGCAGAGCTGCAAGCTGGCCGCAGCAACGCAGACCACAACCGCGACTTCGAGCGCAACGTGATGGTTGCAGAGGCGCGGCTACGGCGTCTCACAGGCGAGTGCAAGGCACGTCGCAAGGCTCATCAGGAACACACTTTCTACGAGTGGATCGAGGAGCTGAGGGAGGCTTGGAGGATTCGCGATTTCTCCAGAGTTTATGCACTCAGGGGACGGCTCGCTGGCAGAGGGAAAGGCATTCGCAAACGTACATACATTGCTGCCAACTGCACATTGGGCGCTGAGGAGTGGAAGGAGGGGATGGCGAAGGAGGGGGTCGCTGGCGGCATGCGCGCGCTGACGACCTCCTGGGGCCAGCAATTGATGAAGGCCAACACCAGGGGCGAGTACCTGCGCGACAACGGAATGTGGAGAGACGGTGTACATGACAACTCTCTACATGATGAAGTTCGGGATGATCTGAAGGCGATCAAAAAATACTGCCGTCGGGCGCCGAGGAGGAAAGCATTTCCCGAGTGGGGCGTCTGCACAGAGATGCTCGCCATATGCCTGGCGCCCATGGAACGGATCGACAGCACTGGCAGGGGACTCGGCTACGTGGACAATGCACCCATACAGATGACGAAGTTCGATCAGTGCCTATGGGACCTGCTAAAAGACACGCGCATCAAGAAGACCTTCGCTCCATCGGGCAAGCGCACTCGCGCCATCGGGCTCGACAAGAACAAAGGGCGGGCCGACCTGAAGGGGCAGCGCGTGATCCACTTGTATGACCATCTCTCGCAGGCGTGGCACAGCGGCCTTCGACGACGGCAACTACCTGGAGACTGGCCTGAGTGGGCGCACGGCAGCTTACCCCATCGCAGCAGGGAATCAGCCCTGCTGGCGCTGCAGTCGGCATGCTGGCGGCTCAGGGATGCCAGCTTCTCGGTTGCGCAGCGAAATTGGGATGCGGCTGGGGCCTTCAATGCCATCTGCTGGGAGCATTGGCTCACGCACGCAGGTGACAGACTGCAGGCCGCGGACAGGCCCTTCTTCGCACAACTCCTTTCCGACTTATGCGTCACCGTCTCGGCCCCTGATGGCGAGCTTGAGTTCACCCCTCAGGAGGGAGGCGCCATGGGCAGCAGCTTGATCCCGTGGGGCTTCGTGGCCACCTACTCGGTCGCGGTCGGCAACGCCTTTGACGGGCTGAAGGAACATGACGAGAGCTTCAACTGGCTCGAGACGACGATCCCCGACAGGGACGACGCGACCTTCGACATCGGGGCTGCTGTGTTCGTGGACGACGTGACGCGCATCACCCCGATCCCCAAGCACGCCACTGGGAACGACATTGTCCGCAGGCTCAACCGCACCACCAGGACGATCAACACGGAAATCGGCAAGCAGGGCGGAGGACTGAACGAGGACAAGACTGTCAGCACGCTCGATCTACGGGGCCATGGTTCGAATACGGCGACGAGGAAAGTGGCAACGTCTCGGCAACTGAAGGGGACGGTGGCTAAGTGCGCCAGGCTGCTCGGACCGATTGTGGCGGCGGACCTGTCCGTGCGCGAGGAGATCAAGGCCAGGGTGATGGCGGCGAAGCGGGGCTGGTACAACATGGGCTCGACTTGGTACCACGAGATCCAGAAGAGGTGCGCCCGCTTGCAGTTCATCAGCTACGTATACGAGACCGCCCTCTCGGCGCTGCACGTGCTTCTCGTCGCGCAGAGCCAGATCGAGCGGATCACCACAGTCCTCACAAAGCTCCTGCGGTCGTTGATGGGAGGGCGTTTTACCAAGTGGAGGGACGACGGCTCAGCGCGCACCATCACGAACGCCAAGGTGTGGGACTACTGGGAGCTGGCCAAGCCAGAGATCGAGCTGAGGGTGAGGAGGCTGCGGTTCTACCAGCGCATGGCGAAGTACCCCAAGGCCCACGAGCAGGTGATCGCGGCGGTCTTCGGGCAGTGCAAGTTCGAGGAGGAGATGGGGATCTGCAGGCTGGGAGAGGACGGATGGCCTATCTCAACCTCTACGCCGTGGTGCCTACAACTGGAGAAGGACTTGAGGGAGATGGGCAAGGTGAGTGGGGACTGCCACGACATGTGGGAGACGCTGCTGTCGGCTCCTGGAGGGCTGCTGGACCTGTTCTACGAGGGCGACGTGCACGACCAGTTCATTAGGCTGGATTTGCGTGCTATGCGCGCGGCATCCTTCGCCGTGCAGATACCACCACCTGGTTTCGCAAGCGAGGGGGTGGACGGGGCAGAGCGCGCTCAAGACGAGTGGATCGCGCCCCCACCCGCTGAATTTGGTTGCAACGAGACGATTGATGGCACGATGTGTGGCAAACCATTCCACTCCTTTGCTGCTCTTCAGACTCATCGTCGCATCGTCCACGGGGTGCAGCACGAACTTCGACGGTTAGTGGTTACGAATCAATGCCCCTGGTGCTTGAGTTGTTTTCCTTCGAGGGAGGGGGCGATGCAGCACGTATCACGAGTATCAGGGGGATGGGTATCGCGAGGAGCGAGGCGAGTACGGCGAATGTGCATGGTCGACCACTCTCCCTGGCATCACGAGCCGATCGAGCCCCATAGCCTCCAATGCCCCGCCTGTGAGCGCTCATTTGTCCATTTGCTCGAGCTTCAAGTGCATATTCGGTCACATCACGAGGGCCCCACTGGCCTTTCTCTTGCAGTGGACAGCGATGAGAGCAGCTGGAAGCACCGCAGGCAGCGCACCGCCCGTCAAGCCGATTCAGTTCCTGTCAGGAGGGATTCAGAAGGGCACGGTGACGAGGAGGGAGCGCTCGGCGACCATGGAAGCAGTGAGCGAGGCGTCCGCCCCAGACCCGAAGACGGCGAAGCAGGTGAGGGAGGACGACGTCGAGCAGGAGAGGAAGGCACCAGAGGCGGCCAAACCAGAGGGGGCGACACCCACGGGCAAGGCGAAGGCGGGCAGCAAGAAGAAGAAGAAGCTCGCGACCGATGGTGGCACGAGGCCTGCCGCCGCCAGCTCCAGCGGGGTCTCCGACGGGATGGTCGTCAGGCTGCAGAAGGGGGTGCTGAACACGATGCAGGGGCAGCGCGGCCTGGAGGGAGCGGTGTACGACTTCCGCCTGGTGCCAGTGAACAGCGTCACCGTGGAGGCGGCGGAGGCGAGCGGCAAGGAGTACAACGAGGCGGTGGAGTCCAAGGCTTACACCCCACAGGAGCTCGGCAGCCCGCACGTCCAGATCGCGAAGGGCGTGATCAACAAGCTGGCCGTCGCAGACATGGGCAACGGGCAGCAGGTCAGGCTGGCGCAGTGCGTGATGTCCCTCATGAACACGGCGCTGGAGGAGCCCCCATCGCTCACGGGCGAGGTCTTCAAGGGATTCCGACTCAAGCGGGCGAGGTTCGACGAGCAGGTGCAGGCGACGGGGTATAGCAAGCTGGCGATGGCCATCGACCCGCACGTGCAGCTGCCGCTGGAGAACCCCAAGTGGCTGAGCAAGCACGGCGTGGGGAAGAAGAAGGCGAACGAGGAGGAGATCATGGAGAGCGACGCGGAGGGACCGCGATGCCTCTCCGACATGCCGCTGATGCCGATCTTCGTCAGGGACGTGCGGACAGCGTTCCTCACCATGCTGGAGGCCGAGGGCGCGGTGCGGTCCGACGGCCAGCCCCCAAGGTCCAGGCTCGAGCGAGATCTGCAGAAGGATCTGGGCCAGATGCTGAAGTTGAGCTGACGGCCCTGAGGCAGCAGGCGGCCAGTGTGGCCGCGATGGTCGCTGCGACTGGCAGTGAGCGAGGAAGAGAGCTCCTGAGGGCCCTTGAGAGCAGGGTTGCCCGGCTTGGGTCGCTCCGAAGGAGAGCCCACAGTCGGACGTGACGCGCTGCGGGTCCCCATCACCCCCTGGCTGTTTGGCGGGTTCTGGCCCTGGTGGCTCCGTCCAACAGCTCGGGGGTGGGTGGGGTCCGCGGTGCTTGGATGCAGTCAGCGTCGGTCGCTAGTCGCGGGCCCCCCTGGCTGCATCGGACCCCGTCGCCGCATAAGCGGAGCGGGGCGCCGCCAGGCCCCCGCGGCCGCGCGCCGACTTCGTTCCCGACGTCACAGGGGCACATAACGTTTTTGAGTTTTTCGGCCTGGAACTCGGAATTCGGTGTCTAGAGCCCTGAGACTGGTTTTGTTGCCCCCGATGTGTGTTTAGTTAGGAGGATGATAGTAGAGCAAGACGTACCAGCATAAGTATACACCTTCGCTGGTCCGCTTGGGTTTCTTGGATCGGCGCTGGACCTCCTCCGTGACGAGCGGATCGCGCCATGGGGCGGCGCTGGGGGCGCCGCCCAGGGTGTTTGGTCTTCCAAACGTTTGCGAAGAGCCTTGCTCTCTGTGCCTCCCCGCTGCCTCAGAGGAGGAAAAGGTACCCATACCTCTATTCTTCGCTCGTTTTCCACTTTTGGGGCCTCCTGGGCGGCCCTCGTCACCACCGCTGAATTTGCCTCGAAATCCTGCTCATGTACCCCAGGAGAGGTCTGGGGAGTAGCGGTATCGGTACCTTTTGGGTTCCCCACCTCCCTCCCTCCCCCCCCGCCCCCGCCATCCACCCCTCCCTCCCGCCGTCCCCAGACATCTGGCGACGTGAGCTTTTCAGCCCGCGCTCGTTCCGCCCTGGTTCTATCGGGCCCTGCCAAGCAGGACCCGAATGGACCAAAATGCCTGGCCCTGGGGCCCCCGCACGGAGCCTCGTCGGCTGGACTTTGGGGGAGACGCCCGGAGTGAAGCCACCAGATCGTCGGAGCTCTGGGCTCCATATATAGGCACAGACCGCCCCCCTCCATGCAGCCCCGCCTGGCCTCGGCAGGCCCCCCCCACGCAGGCCCAGCTCGTCTCCGCAGGTCCCCCGAGCAGCCCCGGGGCGGCCTCGACAGCCCCACCAGCCGGGCCGCGGAGCGCCCCCCCGGGGGCGCCGCGCTACGCAGGGGTCTGTGTTGAGGCCGGCCGGGGCCACCCGGGGGGGGCTGCCTGGTCGCAGCGCGACGCCTCACCCTGCCTCCCTCGCCCCCTCCCCCGCCCTCCTCCCCCGCCCGCCTCCCTCCCTCGCCCCCCCCCTGGGAGATGGGCTTGGTGTACTGGTGCTGCACACTGCAAACCTTGGGTGCCCGTGCGATCGCACTCTTTCAGTTGCATCGCCAGCCGCAGCGCCACCGCAACTCGACAGGCCAGTTGCCTCCACGAGCAGGCAATCCAACAACAAAAAAATCGCCCCCCCTCCCCCGCCCTCCCCCGCCCTCCCCGCCGACCGCCCTGCCGACCGCCCCCCTCCGCGCGCCCCGCGTGCTTCGGGCCGGGGGGAAGGGGGGGACTGGGAAAGGGAGGGGTTACGAAATTTGCTGCATGCAGCTGGCTTCGGCCTCACCGAGGGGCCCATCCCTCGATATATCTGGCCGCTTTCTCGGCGCCGGGAGGCGCCGGGAAAATCAGGCTACGTGAGCTGATTCTCAAACCCCCCCTTTGCTATCCCCCCCTTTCGCCCGACCCCGCCCTCCCTCCCCCGCCCTCCCCGCCCTCCCCCGCCCTCCCCGCCCTCCCCGCCCTCCCCCCGCCCTCCCCTCCCCCGCCCTCCCCGCCCTCCCCCTCCCCCGCCCTCCCCGCCCTCCCCGCCGACCGCCCTGCCGACCGCCCCCCTCCGCGCGCCCCGCGTGCTGCCCCCACGGGGCCCCCCTCGGCTTCGGCCTCGCCTCGCCGCGGGCGCGCGCGCGCGCGCGGCCGGCGAGGACCGCGCTGCGGCTCTGGGGCCGGAGGCCGAGCGCGCGGGGGCTCCCCTCCTTCCGGGCAGGAGGGCAAGAAGCACACAGACACAAGGAATCCTCCTCCTCCTCTCCTCCTCCTCCTCCTCCTCCTCCTCCTCCTCCTCCTCCTCTCCTCTCCTCCTCCTCCTCCCCTCCTCCTCCTCCTCCTCCTCCTCCTCCTCCTCCTCCTCCTCCTCCTCTCCTCTCCTCTCCTCCTCCTTCCGTCAGGAGGAAAAGAAACACACAGACACAATGAATCCTCGATTCCCCAGAAGATATGGGAAAATGTGGGAACTGGGCGGGAAGGCAAAAAACCCAGAAGATATTGGAAAGTATGGGGGATCTTTTTGATTTGTGTGTATTTCTTTGTGTGTCCCAGGGCCCCTTCCTTCCTGGCCTCCCAGATGGGCTCGGAGCAGAGGGGGTCGGAGGGCCGCGCCGCATCGCCGATGCACTGGCGGTGCGGTGCGATGTGGAGCCCCACGGTCTCCACGCCAGCAGCGCCGATTGATGGGCCTGTTTTCCACCACCACCACCACCACCACCATACGTTGGAGGGGGAGGGGGTCCTCCTCCTCCTCCTCCTCCTCCTCCTCCTCCTCCTCCTCCTCCTCCTCCTCCTCCTCCTCCCGCTCCTCATCCTCCTCCTCTTTGTCCTTCTTCTCCTCCTCGTCCTCCACCTCCTTCCCCCTCCAACTTATGGTGGTGGTGGTGGAAAACAGGCCCATCACCGATGCACCCCCGACGTCGACGTCGCCGACGCGGCGCGATCCTCCGAGTCCATCCTCCTAGTCCAGGCCTCCCAGATGGGAGAGCTGGCGGAGAACAGTTGCGACAGCCGTGCGGGAGCCACTTGACATGACCATGGCCCAGACATGCTCGCGTCGTGCCAACATCACGGCCGACAGTGTTGGACAAGTTTCGGCCTCCAGGGACCCTCGCCGGGCCACGGACGGGACCGTCAACACAAATACTCGGGACGGAAAATTGGACCTGGGGAAAGGGGTCGGGACTCCGGAGAACCCGTGCTGAACAAGCAGGACGTCGCACGTCTGGGCCTCCGCCCCACAGCCTTACCATTGAACAAGCGAACATACACACTCGGGACGAACAGTTTGACCTGGGGAGAGGGGCGGCTTTTCTAGCAACACCCCGTGCTGAAAAACTCGGGGTGTTGCTGGAATTGCCGCTGGCCCAAGGTGCCCCCAGGATTCCAGAGGCCCCCAAGGCTTTACTGCACCCCTTACCAGGCCCACAGGGCCAGAGGCTCCAAAATTGAGCGAAAAGCTGGGAGCACCTTTGGCCAGGGGCACCTTCACCACCGCCCGAAAATCAGGACATCGCATGTTTGGGCCTCCGCTCCACAGCCTTACTATTGAGCAAAGCGTCCCCAGAGCACAACACGTGTCAATGAGACGGCCGGGGGAGGTGGGGGTGGAATGTCGTTCTCGTTCGGACGTTGCTGCTGCAGAGCTCTGCCTTCACCGGATCAAACCATCGGGGGTTACTAGAGGTGACCCTAGCCCAAGGTGCCCCCAGCTTTTCGCTGAATTTTGGAGCCCCCGGGGCTCTCTGGGACTCGAGAGGGGTGCCCTGGAGGCCGCGGGGGCCTCCTTGGGAAATCCTGGGGGCACCCTGGGCCAGGGGCACTTCTAGCATCATACGAAAATTGATGGGTTGTGGGATGCCGGCTTATCGCCGGTGCATCGGCGATGCGGTTCGGTGCGGATCCTGGTTTTCTCCAAGCAGGCGTCGTTGAGTGGGCTTCGATCCGCTTCTTGTTCGCCTGGTTTTGCATCTTCCAGGTTTTCGCCAGGCATCCGCATTCGCCGGGTCCGCTGGGGTTTGGAAAAACCAGCCAGGCTGGGGTCGCAGCCCGGCTGGCTTTCGACGCGGTCGGGGAGGATGCCGCCTTGTCATAATCGCCGATGCATCGGCGATTGGGTTCGGTGCCGAGCCTGGTTTCTTCAACGCTGGCGCCGCCGATACCTTGCCGATGCCTCACCGATGCATCGCCAAGGGGAGGCTGAGAATGCTGAGAATCGAGGGAAGACGCACGCTGACCATTACCAAGATGTCGCGGGGTCTTGTCGACGCCGACCTTGGTCATGGTCCATTCAAGCGTCGCCGATCCGCCAGGATAATCCACGAATTGACGGTGGCCAGTCTCTGGACGTTAGCCAAGTGACATTCTGGTTAGACCGCTCCTTCCGGAGAGGCTTGTGTAGCGGCGCCGGCATGTTGTTTCCTCCAACTACGCAGCCAGGGGGCGGGGGGTGGGAGGACGGCAGGAGTGGCCCAGGGGGGGGCCTTGAGCGGCCCCCCAATGGCCACCGACGGGCCCGTGCCCCCGATCCTCTTCGCGCCCCCCGGACTTTCGACGGCTGCGACGGCTGCGGCGACGACGTCCAGGGGGAGGAGGGGAGGGAGGGTCGGGGAGAGGAGCTAGCGACCCTGGCGCCCTCGCGCCGCCGAAAAGCACTGCGTTGTTTCCCCGGCCCATCCTGCGGTGTCGGGTCCTCGTTTTGAAGAGGCAGCGACCTGCGTCCCTCCCTCTTTCCCGCCCTCCCGCCTCCTCCTTCTCCTCCCGTTCACCCCTCCCCCCCCGTCCCTGCCTCTGCCCTCCGCACTCCGCATGCCATCCTCCTCCTCGTCGCCGTCATCATCACCTTTTCCCGCATCAGTCATCATCATCACCGTCATCATCATCATCATCATCATCATCATCATCATCACCCTCATCATAATCATCACCAGCATCGCCATCATCAACATCAACATACACATCAACGTCAACATCAACAAGAATAGCATCATGAGATCCATCATCATCAGCATCATCATCAGTATCATCATCATCATCATCATCAAAATCAGCATCGCCAGCATTAGCATCATCAGCATCAGCATCGTCATCATCATCAGCATCATCATCATCATCATCATCGTCATCTTCATCATCATCATCATCAGCAGCAGCACCGCCAGCATCATCTTCATCAACACCATCAGCATAGTCATCGTCATCATCATCTTCATCGGAACCATCATCATCATTCTCGTCACCATATTCATCATTATCAGCACCATCAGCACCACCACCACCATCATCATCAACATCATCGTCGTCATGATCAGCGGTGGCATCATTATACGCATCATACTCAACATCATCACGAGCATCAGCATAACCATCATCAGCAACAACATCATCATCATCATCACCAGCAGCAGCATCACAAGTATCCGCATCACCATCATCAGCAGCAGCATCATCATAATCATCACGCCCCAGTGGAACCGTGCGCATGCGGTTCCCCCCACACACACCCAGAAACATACTTCGTAAGCTGTAGGGAGCTCCACCGAAGCCCCACCGAACGCCTCAGTCGCACCGTCCGCATCCCAGCCCAGTACAGCGCTTCGCGGTCCCAGTGGTGGCCCCACCGAAGGCGCCAGTGACACCGTCCGCATACGTCTCCACCACCCAGTGCAGCGCAGGGTCCACGTGTGTCCCCCCCACCCAGTACAGCGTTTCGCTGCCCATCGGGAGCTCCACAGAATGCCCCAGTGGCAGGGTCCACATGCGTCTCCCCGAAGCCAGTACAGCCTTTCGTGGCTCCATATGGGGCCCCTCCGAAGGCCCCAGTGGTAGGGTTCACAAGCGTCTCAGCACAACGATTCGTGGCCCAGAGGGAACTCCACCGAAGGCCCCAGTGGCAGGGTCCGCATGCGTCTCCCCATCCAGTACAGCGTGTCGTGGCCCATAGGGGGCTCCACCGATGGCCCCAGTGGCGGGGTCCACATGCGTCCCCCCACCCAGCACAGCCTTCCGTGGCCCATAGGGGTCTCTACGGAGGGCCTCTGTGGCAAAGTTCGCATGCGTCTCCACCACCGAGTATACAGTTGGTGGCCAGTGGGGAGCTTCACAGAAGGCCCCAGTGGCACCGTGCGCATGCGTTTCCCCTACCCAGTACATCGCTTCGTGGCTCATTGGGAGCTTCACTGAAGACGATGACCACAACTGCGATACTCAACTGTACATATGTGGTTGGGTCCTTTGCCAAGCTAAGTATGGTATCGGTTCTCTCCTTTCCGGGGGTGCCCCGCTGGGACGCCTGGACTGAACCGCGGGATGCAAAGCCATTCCCACGGAAGGAATCCAGAGACTTCGTGGGGAGCCTCTTTGCGAGAGCGGGGGGAGGCGCAGCGATCGTACACGATGTCTTAATTAATGGTGCCGCAACGCAGGACCCGAGGGGCGCTGGCCATTTCTCTCACAGCCCAAGCTAAGGCCGATCGCAGTGCTGCTGGTCACACTGCGGAGGTCAGAGTATGTCGACTAGCCTCTTCTGACCCACCACCGCCGCTGGTCCCGCTGCGTAGGTCACAGTAGGATCGCCACTTCCTGGAAGAGCATGGCCATCGACTTCCGCACACGTGAGAACCAAACGATATCTGCAATTGTACTTGACTCGTTCCTGCTGCGGGCTGCCACACACACACACACACCGATGATGTCGAGACGCTGGCCGTTCCTACCTCCTTGAGACTCCATACCCCACCTACTGTCCCCCTTCATGGCGCCAAATGCTGGAACTGCCTCTGCCCATATGTGTCCCTGTGATTGCCCTCCTTCAGCGCATAAGGATCACACAACCAGTGCTGCCACTGCCCGCTTCTCTCTCTCTCTCTCTCGCACGGAGGGGGTTGCCGCTGCTCGCCCTTCTCGCACGCTTCTCGGCAGCGGGTGCTCAGACGCTACGGCCCGGTCAGGATACGTAGCGTTCGGGAGAGCACAATGAATTAGCCCCCCCCAGGTGCCAGAGTGGGGAGAAGAGGGCAGTGGCTCTAGAGAATCAGGCGGCCTTCGGTCGAGCCTTGGTTCATCCTATGGCTTTGATCTCGCAGTTGCTGCTACCCACATGCAGTGCCGCGCCGGAGTCGTCGACCAGAGCGCCAGGGCCAGCGGCCTCTGTACCCAACAGGCGCGCTGGTCGTCGCGCCGCGTCTTGGCGGCAGCAGAACGGGTCGGAGGGCGCCAACTTGACACTTACACCGACCCTGGCAAGGCCTGATGGGCCTGTTTTCCACCACCACCACCATAAGTTGGAGGGGGAAGGAGGTGGAGGACAAGGTGGAGGAGGAGGAGGAGGCGGAGGACGAAGAGGAGGAGGAGG
>CAUYUJ010015782.1:631409-713909 GCA_963575745.1 Prorocentrum cordatum | reverse complement strand
GAAGCTCGAAAGGGGAGGAGGAGGAGGAGGAGGAGGAGGAGGAGGAGGAGAATGACCAGTGTAAACCAAAGAGTCATCAACGGTGATGGAATAAACCCTCGCTTCAAGCTCCCTCTTTATAATTAAATATGCCCTTATTGTGATTCATTTCCACTGAGGGAACTGCCTCTGTGATAGGCAACCGCGTGAAGACCCTGAAGCATGCGAAAGCATTGTTCTCGGGATTCCAACGCCACGGATCAATCTGACTGTTGTGTCTTGACGATCCTGAATCGCGCCAGAACGCAACTCCTGGGATTTCAACACCGCGAATCAGCGTAGCTGTTGCACCCTCACAGTCCTGAATTCCTCCACCAATTCTGGTATGCTGATCAAAGGAAACCGTGAAACTCGTGCAACGTTTAAACACGAATGTGCGCGGCGCTAATACGAGAGCCAATTTTTGAAAAAGGAACCGCCGCCAATCCGTGCAACTCTTGCATCTTGTTTAAAGGAATGCTCGCGGCGGTAAGGCGAGAGCCACATTTTGAAAACAGCCCGCCCTCAATCCGTGAAGTCCTCGCAAAAGTGTGTAACGAATGTGCGCGGCGAAATGACGAGAGCCACAGTTTGAAAACCAGCCGCCCTAAATCCGTGAACTATTGCAAATGTTTGAAACGAATGTGCGCGGCGCGAAGACGAGAGCCACATTTTGAAAGCGACCCGCCCTTAATTCCTGAAGCTGTTGCAGAGTTTAGGAACGAATGTGCGTGACGCTAAGGCGAGAGCCACATTTTGAAAGCCACCCACCCTCATGCAGTGAAACTCTTGCATCTGTTTAGAGGCGCGGGCGCGGTGGCGCGGCACTTGCTCGTGCGCGGCGCTGAGGCGAGAGCTGCATTTTGAAAACCACCCGCTTTCCGTCTGTGAAATTGTTGCCAATTTTTTAAGTTTCAGGGCCATCAGTGGTGAGGGAGTCTCCGGCAGAACGCCCGGCCTGCCCTAAAATCTGGCTTCTGGGTGTGACAGGGCGAATTTATGTATACAGCACTTGAATGGATGAGGAGGAAAGAGGAGAAGGGGGCAACATGTCTCGATGACGGTAGTGGCGCCTTGGTGAGGTGGAAAGTGCGTATGAGATACGGGACCGGGAGGAGGACAGGAGGATTATCATTTAGGAAGGGGGGATTGGGGCTGCGCGACAGGAGGGTGAGGACCCGAAGGAGGCGAATGAGGACATGGAGGAGGAGGAGGAGCATGAGGAGGAGGAAACCAGAGGGGCGTCGGTCCACCAAGCGGTGCCTATGGACAAATCTCCGCCTCGCATCTTTGCCCCCAGGGTCCGGGAACTTCCGCCCGGGAACTTCCGCCGGAGGCCGAACATGAAGAGCAGCAAACTCTCTGACGTCGCCGGGCGTCCGCTGCGCTTAGTGGAGAAGCCATCTGCGCCTCCCTGGGATAGCTTGGGTTACCTTTGGCCCGGGACCCTTCTGGTCGGCACCACCCAATGCTTACTCCGGATGGGGCAGTAGTCGACCCCCCCCCACCCCTTGGATCCGCTGGGCTGTGTTGGCACATGCTGTCGGAACGGGTGGAGGGGGCTTGCGAGGAAGAGGAGGCTGACGAGGAGGGGGAGGAGTGGAGGGGTGCGGGATTGGGCAAGCTCAGCCGGAAGGTGAATCGCCCCCGCCCTGGAGAAGCATCCCATCCAGAGCACACACGCACACACTGTGTGCGCGTCGGCCCCCCCCCCCCCCCCTCAGGGGCGAGGCGCTCGCTCGGATCTCTTACACCCAGCTGTTGGGATGCCACTCCCTGGGAGGGCAGACTCAGCATCGGCCCTGGTATGCCCGTGGTCGAATCCAGCCTAGATCCGTCCCTGTCCCGCTCGATCCCGCTTCATATGGCTCAATCCGGCCCCATCCTGGGACCAATGCGGGATAATTCTGCTTCATTGTTCTCTACTCGGGCGTAATAGCACGTAGTTCCCAGCTGCAAGGAAATCCTGGAGGCCTCGCGCGGCGCACAATAGTTGTATTATGTAGTCCATGCGTCCGCTCCCTGCGAGATGGGTCGACGTCCGCGCGGCGGTCCTGCGGCGCGAATCCGACGAAAGTTCGACGTGGATCCGATTCGAAAGGGGTCTCAAGTCGCCGCGCGATGCCTCCAGGATTCTCCTCATCATCCCAGGAGCTTCCTCCAAGCATATGGTGGTGGGGGCAGGGCTCCTCCTTCCTCCTCGTCCTCCTCCTTTCCCCTCTTCCTCCCCCTCCTCCTCCTCCTCCTCCTTCCCCCTCCTCCTCCTCCTTCCCCCTCTTCCTCCTCATTCCCCCTCTTCCTCCTCCCCCTCGCCTCGCCTCGCCCCGCGTCGCGCCCACCAGCCCTCGGCGGGCTGCTGCTGCTGGCGAGGCGGCCGCCCCCCTCCGCCCCCCTCCGGCGCCGCCAGCGCTGCCGCCTGTTCCCCGCCTTGCTGTTGCTGCCTCCGTGGCGCGGCTCCACGTGGGGCACGACGGTGGCGCCGCCAGCGCTGCTGCCCGTTCCCCGCCTTGCTGTTGCTGCCTCCGTGGCGCGGCCCCGCGTGGGGCACGACGGGCACCCTCCCGCTCGGGGGGCCGTCGCGACGCAGGGGCCGGACGCATTGGCGGTCTCCGGGGCCCTTTTCGGAGCCTTTGCAGGGCTTGCCACGAACGGCTCAGGAGGAAGAGCCGGTCCCCGCTTTGTGCCCTGAGGAGCGCCGTGGGTTTTGTGCCCTGAGGAGCGCTAAAGAGGCCCCATGGGGCCCAAAAGGGGTTCGAAGGGTGCACGTTCCCCCACCCCCATTCAGGCATCGCCTTCCCAACAAGCATCACCCGATCTGTGGAGCCAGGTTCTGAAACAAAACGCAGCACCGGATGTCACAGAAGGGTGGGTGGATGGTCATTGTCGACGAGGGGGGGGAGATGCGAGGGGGGCGAGGAGGAGAGCAGAGGAGGAGGAGGAGGAGAAGGAGGAGGAGAAGGAGTTGGAGAAGCGAGGAGGGAGATGAGGAGGAGGAGTGAGGAGGAGGAGTGAGGATGCTGACAATGGTTATGATGATGATGA
This sequence comes from Prorocentrum cordatum, assembly GCA_963575745.1. Taxonomy (NCBI): domain Eukaryota; class Dinophyceae; order Prorocentrales; family Prorocentraceae; genus Prorocentrum; species Prorocentrum cordatum. Next base: position 710,849 of record CAUYUJ010015782.1, on the reverse strand, counting down.
TGATGATGATGATGATGATGATGATGATGATGATGATGATGATGATGATGATGATGATGATGATGATGATGATGATGATGCTGATGATGATGATGATGATGATGCTAATGATGATGATGATGATGATGATGATGATGATGATGATGATGATGATGATGATGATGATGATGATGATGGTGATGCTGATGATGCTGGTGAAGGTGAAGAGGTTGATACTGATGCTGCTGATGATGATGGTGATGATGATGATTATGATGATGATGATGCCGATGATAGTGCTGATGATCGTGGTGATGATGATGATGATGTTGATGATGATGATGATGATGATGATGATGATGATGATGATGATGATGATGATGATGGTGCTAATGCTCATGATTAGGAGGCATTACGGGCAGCCATAGGTCGATCATGGGGGCCTCATGGGCCGTCTTGAACGCCGTGACAACGAAAGGGCCAACATGCAAAACATATAAGATGTCCGAAGGGGTCAGGACGATGTTTGCTTTTTGGATTGCTCTTGGGGACTTCCCTTGGAGCTCTCTTGGAGCGTTTCGTGGGCTCCTTTGGGCCGTCTTGAGGACACCTTGGGCGTCTTGGAAGGCTCTTGGGCTGCCTCGGAGGCCTCTTGGACCCTGCTGGGGGCCTCTTCACCCGTTTTGGAGTCCTGTTGCGCGGGGCCACCGTCCCGGAAGCGCATGCGACACACACCCGAGTAGCGCCCAGTAGCACCCAAGAGCGCTTGTGAAATCGGTAGTCCGGGCCGTTACGAACCTTACCAACCCTCTACCGATCAAGGTTGCCTTTGCCTTGGGGCACTGAACTACGTGCTGAAGGGATGGTGGCTGATGTGTAGCGTGTAGATGGAACACCTCCTACTGCAGCGTGTAGATCGTGCTGCATCCCACCTCTGTATGTCACTGCCTGAGGCCGAGGCACAAACATAGTCGACGTCTGCCAACAGCAGTACATTGTAAACAGTGACGGGTCGTTAATACTTAGCTCAGCATCTGCTGGGAAAGTTGGCAGCCAGTGCCGCAGGCACTGCCATTGCCTCCCATTGGATCTAACATCTCTGGTGGAATCTGAGCTTCCCATGCATCTGATGTGTTCATGTCAGTGTTCGAAGGCCTTTGGCACCAGTCCGTACCGGCTGAAGTTGTTATCGGTCGAGGACGTATTTTGATGTTCAGGGCGTGTGACCGGAAGCTCTGATGCACAGGCAAATACATTTCTGAACATTTGCGGTGGTCAACGGTGACACTGGCTCAAGGAGATGGGCCAGCACTGACCCCGCAGCCTCCACGCCGACCAACGACAGGAAGCGTTTTCTCGTCTTCGCCACAGCGGGACAGTTTTAATGACACCAGACTGTGTCGCAGTATTTTTTGGTTGGTAGACGGTTTGCGCGCGCGGGATGGTTCTGCCCAGATGACGAACCATCCAACGTATTCCTCCGCGCGCGCTCCAGGGCCCAGGCACAATGCTCCACGACCCTGCCTAACAGAGCACCTGCGCCAGGACCACTCCTGACCTCCTTGTATGGAAGACTTCAAGATGACAACGTCCTCCCACCTCCCCGAGCCTGTTGTTTTTAGGGTCCGCCGATGACCCAGGTTATCGAGCCCTCCCCCCCCCCTCCCCTGCACCACCCTGGGAATCTTGACCTCGTCGGTCGCGCAGGTCCGGAGGGCACGCAGCGGGCACACGGGGGGCTGCCCAGTGATCGCTGACGGGAGCGAGATCCCCCCCCCCCTGGCTGGCCGCTGAGCCTTCCTCCGCACGTCTCCCCTCCCCCCTCCCCCCCACCTCCATCGTCCCCCCCCTCCTCCGCCCCCCCCCACCCCTCCCCGCCCAGCGCGCTCTGCGGCGCGCACGGAGGTGTCGGGGGGGGAGGAGGAGGGCGAGGAGGAAGAGGGGCAGGAGGAGGAGCAGGAGGAGCTGGAGGAGGAGCAGGAGGAGCTGGAGGAGCTGGAGGAGGAGCAGGAGGAGGAGGAGGAGGAGGAGGAGGAGGAGGAGCAGGAGGAGCAGGAGCAGGAGGAGGAGGAGGAGGAGGAGGAGGAGGAGGACGAGGAGGACAGCCCAGACATGGTCGCGCCGTGGAACAGAGCCGGACGCGAGGCCTCTCCCCCCGCTCTCGGCAACTGGGGCCCCCTCGCCGGGGCCCCGAGGCCGTCGAGCGACGATCCGTCGGCACAGGCGAAATGGGTACGGAAAGAACGGGTACAGTGCCCAACAGCAGTTCGCTGCCGCTGTCGCTGTGTGTGTCGGGAGGAGGAGGAGGAGGAGGAGGAGGAGGAGGAGGAGGAGGAGGAGGGAGGAGAAGGGGAGGAGGAGGAGGAGGAGGAGGAGGAGGAGGGAGGAGGAAATGGAGGAGGAGGAGGAGGAGGAGGAGGAGGAGGAGGAGAACGGGTTCATTTTGAACAGGGCTCGCTGTCGGTGTCGCCGCGGCCGGTGTACATTCGGCGGCCGCTGTTGGTTTGGGGCAACAGTTGTTGTTGGGCAGTGTGCCCAACAGCAGTTCCTGTTCATTTTGAAGAGGGCTCGCTGTCGGTGTCGCCGCGGCCGGCGTACATTTGAGACAGAAGGCCGCCTGCCCAGCAGCGGCCGCTGTTGGTTTGGGACAACATTCGTTGTTGGGCATTGTGCCCATTTTTTCCCCTACCCATTTCGGGCGCCCACCATCCAGGATGGAAAGCCCTCCCGGGGAGAGGGTCGGGACTTCCGAGGGTCGCGCGCTTCAAAATGCAGGACGTCGCACGTCACGGAGGGCGAGGGAGTGCAGAGGCGGGCGGAGGAGGAGGGAGGAGGGAGGAGGGAGAAGGGGAGGAGGGAGACGGGGAGGAGGGAGGAGGGAGGAGGGAGGAGAGGGAGGAGGAGGAGCAGGGAGGAGGGAGGTGTTGGAGGAGGAGGAGGAGAAGGAGGAGGAGGAGGAGGAGGAGGAGGCCTCTGGGCAGCCGGGCCTCCTTTTCTGCACCTTGCCGCCGCCAGGTGGCGAAGGGGTCGCCCGAGGGAGCCGCCGGCCGGTGGCGCCGCCGACGTCAGAGGGTGGGAAGTGGCGGCTTCGCGGGCGGTCGGGTGGGATGCCCCGACTCCTAGAAGGTTTTCTCAAATTTGTGTCGGCGTGGCCTGACATCCTCGTTTCGCGGCTCCATCTCGGCGGGAGGTGCTTGGTGCATGCTTGTGGTCAGCCTCTGGTGGGGCCCTCTCCGGGCCCCGGGGCTGTCTAGACGGCGCAGGATGGAAAGCCAGTCCCCGTGAAGGGGTCCATACCTCTGGGCCGGGTGTTGCTAGAAGCCCCCAGGAGCCAGAAGCCCCCAGCCCCCAGAAGCCCCCAGAAGCCTCTCTGCCCCTGGCCTCAGAAGCCCCCAGTACCTCCACGGGGGCCCCCACGGCCTCCAGCGGCACCCCTCTCGAGGCCCAGAGGGCCCCAGGGATTCCCAGATTGGCTCCAAGAGCGCCTGGGGCCCCTTGGGGCCCATGGTGCCCCTGGGGCCCCGAGAGGCCCCAGGGGTACCCGGGGCCAGGGACACCTGGCAGCAGCCCCCGACTGGGGGGCCACGTCGTGGCAACCATCCGACGTCGGACGTCTGGGCGTGAGTGGCCGCTTCGGGGCCTCGGGGACCGCCCTTCCTGGAGGGAACGTCCAGCACAAACGCGCATAAAAAACAATGTAATTCCACGAGCGCAGGAGGGCAACCCAGGACACGGAGGGGAAGAGAAGAATCCGGGACACGTTGAGAAATGTAGGACGTCCCTGGGATGTGTGTCGATTTGCTATGGGTGTCTCCCCGGGCCCCTGTATACTCACGCAACGGCTCGGGATGGAGAGCCCCGTCGCGCGGAAGGGCGCGAGAGGTTCGGAGGCTCCGGGCAGCGAACCAGAGTGGAGCCGCCGCCGAAGGTCTGGGCAGGGATGGCGTCAGGGGAGGAACAGCCACGGACACCGCTGCTCGGTTTGCGGAGCTCTCGTCGTCGCGTATGGCTTTTCTCCGATATCCTGGTCAGGTCGCATCCCGGGAGAGGTCCATGGACTGCGTGTCGGTGTTTGTTCGTCCCCCCCCCCCCGAGTGGCGCCCAATCCTCCCCCTGCATTGCGCTACATGCACGACGGCACGTTGTGGGGGGTCTTCTGTTCTGTCGTCCGAAAGCGTTCCGCGGCCCCGTGCAGGGGGTCGAGAGTTCGTTTTCGGGGCGCAGGCCGTGAGCGCAGGAGCAGGAGGGCGGGCTGGGGATCGCAGGGGCGGGAGGGGGGGGTGCAATGATGGACGAGGGAGGAGGGGTCGCGAGGAAGGCAGGGAGGAGGAAGATGGGGTGCGAGAGGTAGGAGGTGGGGGAAGAGGAGGAGGAGGAGGAGGAGGAGGAGGAGGAGGAGGAGGAGGAGGAGGAATAGGAATTCTTGACGCTTCGCGTTGTGTTTTTAGGCTTGCGCGTTGCTAATTTGACAGGCCCGTGGCCCGGACCTCTCAGCTCGGCGACTGCGAATCCGCGTCCGCCCGCGACCCCTCCCCCAAAAAAACAGAAAAAAACATCCCCACCAGTTGTTCCCGCCCCCGCGCCATTTTTGCTGCGTTCCAACCTCGGTTGGCTAATTATGCATGCGCTCGCTCCTGGGCCAGGTTCCTGGCAGCTGCAGCCCGCACCCCCTCGCGCTGCCCGGTCAGCTTAGGTGCTGCTTAGGCCGCCGGTTTGCCGGCGTTTGGCATTTCGGTTCGCGCGTAGCCCGCTCGAGACCCTTGACGCTGCCTGCGCTTTCGCTTGCGGCTGCAACAAACAAATATCCCCACCAGTGGCTGTTCTTCTGAGTGGCTGCCCGCGCGCTCGCTTCGCTTGCCTCTCTTCTGTTGCTGCCCAGTCGCGGCCCGACTAGTGTTCGGACGGCCTTCGACCTGCTTCGCGAGCCCGCAGACCAAAAAGCATCCCCACCAGCCCATCCGACACCAGGCTCTCGAACGAAGAGCGCCGACCATCGGCAGCTGTTCTCCGCCTCCTCCTCCTCCTTATCCTCCTCCTCCTCTTACTCCTCTTCTTCCTCCCCCTGGTGGCGTCTTGGAGCTCTCTTGGGGCGTTTTGGTGGGCTCTTTGGTCCTGCGGGCGGGCGGGCGGCGCTCCGCCCGCCCGCACGCAGGGCCCAAGAGGAGGGTCCAAGACGTCTCTTGAGGCCCTTTTGGAGAACATCGATCACATAAGGTCAGAGCCCCGAATCATCAGGGGTAACTCGGGTCAGGGTTAACTCGGGTTCGTTTTTTCGGGAATCCGAACCCGAGTTATCCCGGACCCGAGTTGCCCCGGATATTTCGGGCGTCCGGAGCCCCGAATCATCAGGGGTAACTCGGGTCAGGGCTAACTCGGGTTCGTTTTTCGGGAACTCAAACCCGAGTTACCCCGGACCCGAGTTACCCCGGATAACTCGGGCGTCCAAGAAGGGGGGCGCTTCAATTAGCGTCGCCCTCCTGGAGCCCCCCAGGTCGCCTCTCGGAGCGCCGTTGGGGCGCACTTGGAGCGCCCTTGGGCGCTGCTGGGGCCGTCTTGGGGCTCTCTTGGGCCCCTGTTGGGGCTATCTTGGGCCATCTTGGAGCTATGTTGAAGCCTCGGATGGGCTGTGTAAGCGCAAAGGCGATAACGCCAAAAACATTGATTTGCCCTAGGGTGTTGGAGCATTTTGGCTTCTTGGGGGCATCCTTGGGGAGCTCTTTTGACCACTTGGAGCCGTCTTGGTGCCGTCTTGGAGCATCTTGGGAGCTATCTCGAGGCATCTTGCGCTATCTTGAGCCATCTTGCAGGCTATCTCGGGCTCCCTGAGGCCCTCTTGTAGCCAACTTGGGCCATCTTAGACGCTCCGACATATCGCGAACCCCCCTGTCCTGGTCCATGGGGAGGGGATAGGGGGAGGGGTAAACCCCTCCCCGAAGGGGAATATGGAGGGGTGGAAGAGGAAACTCCCTAAACCACCGACGCCCAGAGGGCTGGTGGGATTAATAAGGCTCAAGGGGATGCTAATGCTGATGATAATGACGATGATGATGATGATGCTGATGATGATGGCGGTGCTCATGATGCCGACAATGATGATGATGGTGATGATGATGATGACGATGATGATGATGAGGACGCTGATGATGATGTTGATGCTGAGGATGAGGATGAGTATGATGATGATACTGATGATGGTGATGATGATGATGACGATGACGATGACGATGATGATAATGCTGATGCTGGTGATGATGATGTTGATGTTGATGCTGATGATGGTGATGATGATGATGTTGATGCTGATGATGATGCGGATGCTGATGGTGATGGAGATGATTGTGACGATGATGCTGCTGTTGCTGCTGTTGCTGGTGGTGATGATGATGATGATGATGATGATGATGATGATGATGATGAGGTTGATGATGATGATGATGCTGCTGATGATGATTATGATGATTATGATGATGCTGATGATGATACTGATGATGATGTTGATGATGCTGATGCTGATGCTCCTGCTGATGATGATGAGGATGATAATTATGCTGCTGATGATTATGAGGAGGAGGAGCATGAGGAGGCGGAGACATGAAGGGAAGCATCGATCGCGAGAATTTGCAAGAGGGAGTTGGACAGAGGCGGGTGGAGCAAGGAGGAAGAACCAGATGAGGGCTACAGGAGAGGAGAACAAGATCAGAGGCAAGGAGGAGGAGGAGGAGGAGAAGGGGGAGAAGGTGTAGGAGGGGGATGAATCGGGAGGGAGGTGCCACGGAGAGGCCAGAGGAGGAAGAAGAGGAGGTCAAGGTTGGGGACGAGAGGATGTATGGGGAGGAGGAGGAGGAGGAAGAGGAGGAGGAGGAGGAGGGGGAGGAGGAGGAGGCGGAGGACGTGGAGGCGGTTGATAAGGAGGTCATGGGGGAGGCGGTTGAGTAGTCGGAGGAGAGAACAATTGGTAACCACGTCTGGAAGAGGGAGCGGAGGAGGAGCGGAGGTCAATGGGGGAGGCGGTCGAGGAGTTGGATGAACCTGCGCGAAACGTTTGTCCCTTCCATTCCGTCTGGAATAGGGGTCGGAGAAAGGCGGAGGTGGCACACCTCGTGTTGGCTGGCACCAGAGCTCGGAGGTGGCCCACCTGCTGCCGGCTGGCACCAGAGCCTGTTCCACAGCCCGAGAGAGCGCCGCGCAGCTCGGCCTGAAAGGGCTCGCTGGCGGACTCCTGGGCGGCCGAGGCGGTTTGAGCTGTGTCTGTGGCCGCGGTCTGGTGTGGACACCGTCCGCGGAGGCAGCGACCACGAGCCCCCCTTTCAAGATGGAGAGGAGCTGCCGTCGGTCTTCGTCCCCGTTCTCTTTCCTCGGCCGCTCCGATCTGGCCGAGGGGGGGCGAGAGGGGAAGACTGGAGAGAGAGAGCTGGGGCAGGGGCCTGGGCAGCAGCTCCTGCCCATCTGGGGCAGAGCTCGGGGTGCCGGTGTCGCCGCGGGCGCTGCCCCCTCGGGGCGAGCGCCGACCGCCGAGGCCGCGGCCGCTGCTGGCTCTGGGCGACGGGCACCGTCGATCTCTGCGCGCCCCTGCCGAGCGCACCGCGGCCACAGCCACGGCTCAAACCGCCTCGGCCGCCCAAGGACGAGGCCTTCGAGGCCGAGCGGCGCGGCGCTCGCTCGGGCTGTGGCACATGAGAGGAAAGAGAACTAGGCGCATACGCCGATTCTGGCCAGGGCCATCCTGAGCCCAGGATCGGTGCCTACGCTCTCTGACCTTGGCCAGGAGGGTACCATTGTGCACCGATCCTGGGTCAAGGATGGGCGTTGTCGGGATCGGTGCGTGTGCACAGTGCTCTTCGCCCTGGAACAGGCTCCGGCAACAGGTGGGCCACCTCCGAGCTCTGGTGCCAGCCGGCAGGAGGTGTGCCACCTCCGCCCTTCTCCGATTCTTTCTCCGTCCGCGGGCGAGGCCTCCGGGGCCTCCGGGTTGTCGGCGTCGCTGCGGGCGTTGCCCTCTCGGGGCGAGCGTCGATCGCCGAGGTAGCCGCGGCCAGCTGTCGGTTTTGCGGCCAGCACTTAGGGGCAACGTTTGGGGGGGGGATGACGTCATCGTCGTCGTCATCGTCACCGTCGTCGTCATCGTGATCATCAACTCATCATCATCATCATCATCATCATCATCATCATCATCATCATCATCATCATCATCATCATCATCATCATCATCATCATCATGATGTCATCATCATCATCATCATCATCATCATCATCATCATCATCATCATCATCATCATCATCATAACCATCACCATCACCATCACCATCATCATCATCAGCATCATCATCATCATCATCATCATCATCATCATCATCATCATCACCATCATCGTCATCGTCATCGTCATCGTCATCAGCATCATCATCATCATCACCATCATCATCATCATCATCAGCATCATCATCATCATCATCATCAGCATCAGCATCAGCATCATCATCATCTCATCGTTCGGGATGCAAGGTTCTCTGGTGTTCTCGTGGTTTCTCGGCGGCGTGCCCGCCGCGGGCTGACGTCAGCGACGGCGCCTCGCCGAGAGGGCGTCCACGGGGTGCCCGGGTCGGCCCCAGCGGCCGCCGGGTAGCCGAGGCGTGGCTCCACGACCGGCGGGGCAGCGCCAGGGTGAGTCTGGCCTGCCCAGATGGTCTGGTACCGGAAATTTTCGGTAGCGATTTCGACGCACCCCGAATTTCGGTAGCGACCGGATCTTCGTTTGAGGGCGTTGAGGAAGCGGATTTCAGAACGCTCTGATACCGGTATTGGGCGCTACATTTCGGTATTTCGGTAGCGACCGATCTCTGCGGAGCGCTACCGGAAATTTTCGGTAGCGGACCATCGGGGTGTCCCTCGTCAGTAGGAATAGTAGAAAAAAGTTTTGAAAAATAGTCCGGGGACGTTGGCTCGACATTTTTTTTTGTAATTCTGATTTTTTGGATGATTTTCAATGTTTCGTCCAAAATGGTCCTGGAGGTAGGAGGACATGCCCGACCTCACGTTAGGGGGGGATGGGCTCAAGAGGGGATGCGTCGACCCCCAATCGCCTACTGTCAAAGCGCATAGTCAGGCTGCCCTTGCATCCTTGTCCCTTCGGCCCATCATTGGCCAATTTCGCTGGCCGCGCCCCGCTCGAGAAGTGTCGGCATGGCCCTCCAAGTCCCCTGCGTCCTCACCGTGCATCCTTGCTATGCCTGTGGACTGTAGGGGGGGGGATGGGCCCAGATGGGGGACGCATCGAACCCCACTTGCCCATGTCTCACCGACCGGGCTAGCGGCTAGCGGCGTGTTTCGGGAGCCTCGAGACGGGGGTCAGTGCAAACGGGGGTCAGCCAGGGCGCCAGATCCTGCAGGATCCTGCAAAGACCCCCTCTGGCTGACCCGGGTTAGCGAGCCGCTCGTGGCCGCGAGGCGGCCGCGCGTATTGGTTGACCCTGGTTTGCGAAGATCTGCGTTGCAGTTTTTTTTTCCTGCATTGCAGTTTTTTGGTTTCCTGCTGACCCTGGTCTGGATTGACCCGGGTCAGAAGATCCCCGAGTGTTTTCTGTTCCTGGCCCCGTGCTGCCCCACCGGCCAGGACAGATCCATGGCGGAGATGTTCTACCGGTTAGAGAAGGCGGCCCCGCAGACTGCCCCCCGCCGCGCCGCTGCCCTGCCGCACCGCATCGGGCGGGCCTGTCCCAAGCCGCCTGTCGGGCTGGGACGGTAAGAGCCTTGGCTCGGTATCGTTTAACCGATCCCTATCCCCACCTCCATCCCCTTCGAGACCCCCACCACATTACCACCCCAGTTGGGGATACACCCTTCAATACCCGAAGAGAACGACCTATATCCCCATCTTGGGGGGTAAATCGGCCAGCGGGGCCCAGGCCACGCCGCTGGGGATGGGGATCGGGTAAACGATACTCATTGGCGACGCTTTGAGTCGAGAGGGCAGCAGGGGGGGAAGCAAGGATCGAAAGTTCGAGCCGAGTCACAAGAATCATCACCGTTGAACTTTCGACGGTCCGCGCGGAGTTCTCGGATCTGCGCTGGGCCGCCCTGGCGGCGCCTCCGGCTCCGCCCCTGGCGGGTTCCGCGCGCCAGGGAGGGGGCTACAACGCAGCTCCAACGAATCTGCGAAGACCTTCGACACTTTCTGTTGATTTGTGTTGCTTGCTCTCTGTTGGAAATTTGCCATCCTTTTTGAGCCTCCTGGGGCGCTCCGGTCAGTACGGCTGGATCCGCCTCAAGTTTCTTGTCAGAGCGCGCTGCGGGAGAGATCTGATGGGCGAATTCTGATTTCTGCCGCGAGGACAGGGGCTCAAGCTTCTGGGCACTCGAGCACAACTCGCGCCAGAGGTTGTTCACAGTTGTCGGTGTCCAGAGTCCGTCTCTGAGCCCGGGAGGAGAAGAAACATGTGTTGGGGAAGGGGTCGAGACCTCCTGGGGACGAGGACTTCAACAGATCGCATTCTGGGACGCATTGGCTGCGAGGCTAGTCATCTCCGAGCAGTTGTTTTTTGCGAAGGAGGGTTCCGTGGGGCTTCATGAGCTTCTCCGCCACAGCTGGATTCGGTGCCTTGGCGCTTCTGGCCTGGTTCCTGCTCTCCCGTTTCCCCGCTGCGCCCGAGTTCGATGTTTCTGGTATCGGTATGTCTGATTATTTGTGGGTATACAGGTCACGTCCATGAAACTGTAATAGTGGAAGCCGTCCCGTCATATCTGCACAGTCATGGCATATGTGTATTTTCGTGGCTGAATTCACCACGCGTGTATGTACTACATCTTACTTCCTCTGGTCTTTCTTCTCTTATTGTACAGCATATTATCTTATATTCTCATATCGTAGATTACATTGTCGTCCTCTTCTCTCTTATATATATATTGTTTTAGTTTCTCTCATATTCTCTTCTCGTCTCTTTCTTCTCTTTCTCTCTCTCTCTCTCCGTGTCTCTCTATCTCTCTCGCTTCCTTCGGGTGAGGTGGTAGGCTCGGCGGACCCTTCGACTTATGGTCATGGGGTTGACTTCGCCGCCAATGAAATTTCAAATTCGCCTCTCACTGTTGAGGCGGAAACGGTGGATTTGTCCCCAGACGCAGTCGCGCCGATGGGGTCTCTACCTCGGGCGCGAAGACGCTTCCTGATGGCTCGGGTGTTGACCCTGCGGGCGCGAAGACGCTCTCAGATTCGGAGTGTCAGCCGATCTGGCTCTTCTCTGACGGCGCGGAGGCGTTGGACGTGCTGCGGAAGAAGCCGTGGTTGGCGTCGCCCGCCGTGCGTGCTGCATCTTGGTTGGTCTTGGCAGGAGCGTTTGCGCTCATGCCGATGGCGTTGGCATTGCAAAGGGCACGCCAGTTCAGCAGTGTCGGTTTTCGAGTCTCTGCGCGGGTCTCGAGTGCCCGTCAATGATACATGAGACATATTTTTGTTTGTTCGTGCTGTCGGGATCCTAGCCTGTAGCAGTCCACAGCAGAAACAAACTAACTGTCTCTCATTATCCTCCTCCTCCTCTCTCCTTCTCTCCATCCTTCTCCTCCTCCACCTTTCGCCTCCTCTGATTTGTTGCATCTGTTCCATCCTCCGTGGGAGGCTGAAGTTTATTTGTTAATGTATGTGTTTTTGCAGAGCAGTTTGTTCTATCTGGTTTCCTGCTTCGCTGCCGTTCCGTCCCGTGGCGCCCACCCTCCGCCTCAGGACGAGACCACTGACAAACAGGAAGCACATGGCACACAGGAAGCTGGCTTGCACAGGAACGGATATGACAAACAACTCGGCCTCCGAGGGCGGGGAGACGAACAACAACGCACAAACAGCTGCCGTCTCCGCCAGGTTGCAGATGATTCCTTGTCGTGGCGGCTCCCCAAGAGATTCCTGTTGTGGTGGGCTGCAGAGGGGAGGACGGAGGAGCGGGCGAGGCGGCGGGTCGTCCTCGGCCTCCCCGTCCACGCCGCCGCCGCCCGTCGCGGGGCGTCCGCCTCGAAGCCGAGGCCGAGAACGCAGTGCAGCCTTCGCTCGAGCATTGTGGGACAACCAAGAGCCTCGAGGGCGGCGTGCAAGGGCGGCGGCGAACCGGCAGAACGTCCTCTGCCACGGGGAAACGATGCGCCGATGTCCCACCACCACTGCCATAGGTAAGAGAGGGCGGAGGAGGAGGAGGAGGAGAAAAGGAGGAGGAGGAGGAGGAGGAGGAGGAGGAGGAGGCGGAGGAGGAGGAGGAGGAGGACCTCCCCGTCCTCCCTTCTCCCTCGTCCTGCCTATGGCTGGAAAGCTGCCCAGCAGGAAGAGCGGAGGGAGCGGCGCCCGCACCAGGCTGCGATGCTGCCGGACAGGGACCAGGCAGGCTGCGCCGCCCCGTGTTGTCGGCCTCGTCGTCGGCGGCGGCGTTCCGCCGTCCCGGAAGGGAGGGGGGCGGACGGGAGGGGGCAAGGGAAGAGCGGAGAGGGGGAGAGGCAATGCTACGTGCGCTCGCGCCGCATTTGGCATCCTGCCCCATACCCCTCCAAGCTTTCCCATGGAGCTGGTTCTCCTCCTCCTCCTCCAACGGGTGTCATAGTGGACTTGGATCACCCACAGGACGCCATCGTGGCACGCGCAGTCTGAACAGGAGAGCTGCGTGCATTCGAGGAGGAAGTGGCGGGTGAGCGAGAAGATGAGCATGAAGAGGAGGAAGGACCGAGAGGAATTGCAGCAGCTGGAGCAGGAGGAGCCTGAGGAGCAGGAGGACCAGGGGAAGGCGGGGGAGGAGAAAGGAAGAGGGGCGACAACGGAGAGGAAACATTCGGATCCAGGAATCTGGCCCGAGCTGGGGCGAGAGCGTCATTTTCAGGAGGAAGTGGGACGGAAGGAGCTGCAACTACAAAAGCAGGAGCAGGGGGTGAGGGAGGGCGGGGATCAGTAGGAGGAGGAGGAAGAGGAGGAGGAGGAGGAGGAGGAAGATGAGGACGAGGAAGCAGAAGGCAAGGATGATGGGGACATATGGAGGACAGGAGGAGGAACCGGATGAGGAGGAGGGAGGAATGGTGGTGATGTGAGGGAGTGTGGGGGGGGGACCACGCCTGTGGACCGCGCATTGCAGGGGGGTCCCTGAGAGCAGCTGGGCGTTATTCATGGAAGCACACCCTGTCCGGCAACACGGAACAGTATTGGAATCGCGGATGGTGTTTTTTGCGAGTCTTCTTGGGCGATGCGGACGAAGGGTTCCAGGTTCCCCGTGGATCTTGGGCGATCCTTTGGAGCGGAGACCTGCTACTCTGCTCCTGGTGGTGCCAACTCACTGAGATCGAAGAACGAACAGTGACATAAGCATATAGCTACTCTGAGGTCCGCGCGGATTTCTCGGATCGGCGCTGGACCTGGCTCCCTCCGACTCGATGTTGGCGTCTGGGCGACCCGATGCTGCCCGAGGTGCCTTGCAGAGCGCAGTTGCGTATCTGCGCGCGGCCGATCCAAACAGATCTCGACGCCAAACCGACGCAGAGCCCCGACTCGATGCCCGTCCCGAGCCGATCCGATTTCTCGAGTTGGTGCTGGCTGATCCCGCCCCCCCCTGGTGAGCGTTTTCTTCTCCGGCGTTTCGGCATTGGGCAGAAGAGGGAGGGGGGGAGGGGGGGGGGGTCTGGCTACCGGACCTCTTCTTAATGCGACTGTTTTCAGCCGTGCGCGTGTCCTGTGGAGGAGGCTCCACCTGCCTGAAGCAGGCGACAGAACAGCCAAGATCTACTCAATGGGGGGGGGGCGAGGGCCCGCGCCGATCGGCAAAACAAGGAATAAGCAACGATTCCGTGCATGGAGGGTGCTTCGCAATGGGGGGTCTTCGTGGCGCTCCGAGGAGATCCGGGCGGCCCACAGCAGGATCCTTCTCGACCTTGCATCGACTTCGGCAGGCCCGATCCGACGATTCGACGATTCCCGACGATTCGACGATTCGACGATCCTGTATCGACTTCGGCCGGTGTTCCGGCGATTCGATGCGGCCTGGCGCCTGCGTGGCGCTGTTGTGTGCGTCCTGGCGCAGCCGATCCGAGTCGATCTCGACTCCGTGCTGGTGCAGCCCGATCCGGCGCACGTTTCGCACGTGTCGATTGGATCCGATCTCCCGACACGGTGCTGGCTGATCTTGCCCGCAGCAGCGCAACAGACAGGTCGGGGCAGCAGCCCCGCCGCTCTGGGGCCCTTCGACGAGGGGCCGCCGAGCTGGCGAGAGTGGATCTCCACTTCGAGGTCCGCCGGGAGCGCCGGAGTGTTTGCGGCAGTCTTCGGAAGCATCGTCTTCGATCTGCGACCTCGTGCGGACCTGCCCCAGCGGGTCCACCCAGCGCTGGGGTGTCAGACACCCCCTTGCTGAGGGTCACTGGGCTGCAGGCATTCTTCAGATTCTGAACCCCGGGCGGTTTGTGCAGAATCCTGACATGCGGGGGTGGGGTTCACGTGTGATTGCCTATCCGCTTCGATGTCGAAGTCTAGGCCCCCCCTTCGATGCGCTCCCCGCCGACTCAATCCTTCTACCGTCAAACCCTCCCTTCTCCGCCTCCTCCGCCTCCTCCTCCTCATCATCATCAGGAGGAGTAACTCTCCCAGGGTACCTGGAGCCTTGAATCCCTGCCTTCGGGGCCCCTTCTGGGCTTCCCACTTCGGCTTCAGTTATGGGGCTCCAGGGCCTTGCACCCTTACCGCGCATCCTTATGTATGGAGGGAAAGAAAACACACAGACAGAATTTATCGTCGACTCCCAGGAAAAGATTGGAAACTATGTCAAGTGTGGTCGGGGGGAGAAAGCCCATGCACTGTTGGAATCTATTGGGAATCCTGGGATTTGTGTGTGTGTGTTGATTTGCGTGACCGTTGGCCCCTTTCTATCCTTACCGTGCATCCTTCTGATTCGGTCGCGCTGCAGTCGCTCGCCCCATGGGGGCTAGCCCGCTTCTCATTCCGGGCCGTCTTGCGACGGTCGGTTGCCTGAGAGCGGAAACCAGATCGTTCATGCGGCGCCGAGCCTTACACCTTAGGCGATGCTTAAGAAAACTTAAGTTTTCGGCCAGAGTCTCGACTATTCTTGCTGTTTCAATGTAAATCCTAAGATTTTAATAGAAATGTTTGGTTTTTATTCAAGTTCTGAGACTCTGAATTTCTTAACCCATGATTTCTTAAGCATTTCGCAGGGTGTAGATGCAACTCTTGGAAGTTTGAAGATTCAGCATCGGCGCTGTCGTTCATGGGCGTGTCCGAAGGCCCCATCCGTCCCATCCCGTGGAGTTCTGGCCAATCCCGCTCCTTCTGGCTGGATCGGCTTACTCCTGGCCCTGATCCCGCCCCATTTTGGCTCAGCGACCCCTTCATCGGGTGTGGTAGCCCTTTTATTGCTCTGACGAAGATACGGTAGGTTTGCGTCGTGTCGACCAGCGGCGACCCCAGCGCGGGCGTTCAAGGTTGAACGCCGCCGGCGACCCAGAATCGATCGATGTTGAACGATCGGACGTTGCGGCAGCGGCCGATCGTTCAAGGTTGAACGATCCCTGCGGTATCATAAACCAACGCTGGGGTCGGCACGACACGAATCTGCCGTACCCCAGAAGTCGCCTCCCGACGGCTTCTCGGTGGTCCGGCAGGTCTTCCCGCCGACGACGGTCCCGGCGGCGGCGGCCGCGGCGGCGGGGGCCGACGGCCGCTGCAGGGCCGCGGCAGGGCCGCCGGAGGCCGCGGACGGCCTCCGAAGGCCTCCGAAGGCCTCGGATGCCTTTCGAGCGGGGCGAGCCGTCGGTCGGCCCCGCGCAGAGGGGGGGGGGCGAAAGGGGGGGATTGGGAAAGGGGGGTTACGAAATTTGCTGCATGCAGCTGGTTTCGGCCTCACCGGGGGGCCCATTCCTCGACACATGGCCGCCTCCGGCGCCGGGAGGCGCCGGGAAAATCAGCTACGTGAGCTGATTCTCAAACCCCCCCTTTGCTATCCCCCCCTTTCGCCCGACCCGAGGCAGAGGGGGGGCAGGGGGAGGGCTCCTCTCGATTCCTCCGGTTCGATCCGATTCGAGTTCGATGGATTCCGATGCCGATTCGACTCGACTTTTTTTGGATTTTGACATGCGATCCCATTTCGCTTGGGAGGCCTGCTGGCCTGCCGATGTCCGCCGATGCGACTTTTCCCGACTCGACTGCCGATGTCTGCCGATCCGATTTATTTCGATCGCCGATCCGACTTACCGATTCGATTCTGGGCTCGCCTGGGGTAGGGTGAGGCGGGGAAGGTTTCTGAGAAGCCTTCCCCCTCCCCCTACCTTCTCTGTGCGCGCCGCCACATCGGGCCCATAATGAGCAGGGATGAGTGCGCGATTGGGTGTCGATGCATCCCCCCTTTGAGCCCTTGGTTGGGGGCCCTGGGGCCTGGCAGGGTCCCCCTGGAGGCCCAACGAATCGTCACCAAGCACCGCCCGCCCTGATCTCGCCCACGCGAAGCGCAGCGTTATGGGGGACTGGCTCAGAGAGGAAACCCTCACGCTGGGATCGCCGACAGGTCGGCGAGAAGCCCCCGATGGCAAATCCGCACTGTCCTGGGCGGGGTTGGGCTCTCGGGCCCCCAGCGGCGATGAGTGCGCGACTGGGTGTCGATTCGTCCCCCCCCTGAGAGCCCATCCCCCCCCACTGCTGTTCCTGACCTTTCGCTCCCTGGTTCTCGGGGCCACTCGGGCCTCCGGCGGCCCTTCGGGGCGACACCGGGCACTCCCGAGGTGCCCTCGGCGAGGCGCGGCTGCTGGACCCCCGAGGCTGGAGAGCCCCCGAGGACGCGTGGGGAGCGCGCACGAAACGCTCCAGCCTGGAACTCGCACCGTCCCCCCTGGGCCTATATTTGCCCCGCCAGAGGGCCGCCGAGGGCGGCGGCTGCGTCGGCGGCAGGCCCCCCCCCCCTCCTCCTCCTCCTCCTCCTCCTCCGCCTCCTCCGCCTCCGCCTCCTCCTCCTCCTCCTCCGCCTCCTCCTCCTCCTCCTCCTCCTCCTCCTCCTCCTCCTCCTCCTCTCCTCCTCTCCTCCCTCCTCCTCCTCCTCCCCCTCCTCCTCCTCCCCCCGACCGCCCGAAGGGCATGGCCGCGGCGCCCGCGCCAGCGGCGGCCGCCGCCGCCCGACGCAGGCGCCGCCCGCTCTCGTCGCGGCCCGCCGCTGCCGCGTGGGGCAGCGCGAGGGGGGGAGCCCTGACTCTGCCGCGCGCAGAGAGGGGGAGAGGAGGAGGAGGAGGAGGAGGAGGAGGAGGAGGAGGAGGAGGAGGAGGAGAGGAGGAGGAGGAGGAGGAGGAGGCGGAGAGCGGAGGCGGAGGCGGAGGAGGAGGAGGAGGAGGAGGAGGAGGAGGAGGAGGAGGAGGAGGAGGAGGAGTACATGCGACGAAGGTATCTGTACACCACCACCATGCCAGGCCAGGGCCCTCCTGGGCCCCAGGATGGTGTATAGACGCTCCTGGCTGCGGCCAGGAGGGCGCACAACACCATCCCGGGGCCAGGATGGCCCTGGCGTGGCACGGCAGTGGTGTATAGATGCCTTCTGCATAGTACAGTCGGACCGAGGTGTAAGGTCGGTGTCGGTTCGGGGATTGTGCCCTCTACTGCTCTTCGTGCTTGTCGGATGTTCTCGTGCATCCTGGGGAGGGCACTCTTTGATGTTGAGTTTGTTTTGGCCGCCGGAGGGCCTCATGTTCTTGAAGGATATTATTCTGCCCTAGGTCCGACTGTAGGGTGAGGGGGGGAGGCTTCTTAGAAAGAGGCTGCTTCTTAGACGGCGCGGGCCTGCTCTCATCTCGAGAGGTAAGGCTGGCGCCTTCTGAGAAGCAGCCTCCTTCAAAGAAGCATCCCCACCTCCCCCTGCACCCCTGTGCCCGCCGCCAACGGACGTCCTCGCGTCGTGATCAGGGGCGACGTTATGCTTTCAGCCGTGATCGTCAGTCCTCGGCGGCTTTCCAGCCCCAGGATGCCTTCCAGCGGCTGCCCTCCGCTGAGGATTCTCGTCCCTGGGTGCCCGGGTCGTCCCGAGCGGCCGCAGGCTGCCCGAGTTCTGTCCCGAAAGCCGGGGAGCGGAAGGTCAGGAGCAGCGTTGCAGTGGAGACCCGTGCCAAGAAGCACCCCACTTGCCTCCAGGGTGCCCTGGGTTTCTTGGGTTTCGATGGTCTTGCTATGGAAAGCGTGACGTCGGCGCCACCCCAACATACTTGTACTATAGGTGGTTCGTCACCCCAGGGGCGACGCGCTCACCGAGACATCTTACAGTCTATGCGTCGTGGCGGGCGCTTTCTGGCCACAACTCTCGGGAACCGATATGCTACAAGGTGGGTATACTACATGTTCGGGTCGGACGCGCGCCTCCAAGGAGGACATATAGTATTAGCATGTCTCTGTGCGCCCCATGACTCTCCCACACCAAACATCAAATGACGCCCTGGGGTCTCAGGGTTGGGTTTCTCGTGGAAGGTTTCTTGTGGACTGTCAGCCACAGTCACTGAACAGCGGAGCGCCCGACGGAAGCAGAAGGAGCAGAGCGGAGCACGACTGTGAAGCAGAGGCTGCACGAGCCACGGGGCGTCACGGCGCCACGGGGCGTGACGGCGGCAGGATGTGCGCCTGCAGTGTTCGAGAAACGAGATCCCCAGACCCCTGGCCGTTGGGACAGCTCGTGCGCGATGATTCGGTTGAGCTCTCTCCCGAGGAGTTCTGGGCGCACCTTGGCGCCGTCTCGGAGGCACCTTCGGGCGGCCCTGCAGACCGTCTCGGAGGGCCTTTGGCCCTCCTGGCGGCCCCTTGGGGGCCGTCCCGGGCAGTCTGGGGGCGTCGTGTGCAATTTTGGATCAGGGGTTCGTCGAAGGGGGTGTCCCGGAGTGGGGTCAGGGAACCACCCCACCTCTGCCCCAACCTCCTTTTACGTCCAGTCCCGCCGACTGGAGGTGCACTGGGCCTTCTCGAATCATTCCTGAGGCAATAGAGCATTCTGTTTCTGCTGACCTGCTGTCTCCCCAGGGGCCCACCTGGAGATCTCCCTCGTGGCCCCTTCGTGACGCCTGGGCTCTCCCTGAAACCTCCTGGGGACATCTTGTGACCGCTTGGGCATTTTTGGTCAGTCTTGGGTTGCTTGGGGGGGGGGGCGAGCGGCCTGCTGCGGCCGTCTTGTGGAAAACGCCGGACGGCAACACTGAGCGTAAGATTCCTGATGAGGCGGGTCATCGTGACGAGCGGTGGATACGGGATACGGTGGGGGGAGGATGACGAAGCTAACGTCCTGCTAACTCTCGCGCGCAAATAACGGAGGGGCTACTAAGTGCTTGCCTTGTTGTGTGTGTGTGTGAGTGTGTGTGTCCGGGGCCCCTCGTCCAGATGCGCTGCCAGGGGCTGGGCGGGCGGGGATGAGGTTTGGACTTCAGGCCGAGTCGATCGCAGCAAACGTCGTTCAAGGCCCGCAGAGGTAGAGGGATGCGCGCGCGGCGATCTGCATCCACGTGCTGACATTTGCAGGGGCCGCCAGTATCAGCTCCGATGCCAGTCAGTTTGTCTGGTGCGATGTGGGACGGCGCGCAGAAGGGGGTGGTTCGAGGGGGGTGTCTTTCCAGGAATGCGGGAGGCCTGCTAGAGGATGGCGGAGGTCGAGCGTCCCGCGTGGCTGAAACCGCAGAAAAGGGTCGGCGCATTTGATGCCCTTGCGGATCGCAGAGTGCATGCTAGGGGCCTTCATGCGTACGTGATTGATGGCTTTTGGAGTTGTTGGAAGCCTCGTTGGAGGCAGGAGCCTTTTCGGAAGGGCAAGGCTTCTGGCTAAGAAGCCCAGGAGCCCCCCCCCGTAGCCTGCTTACGAGGCCGCCTTCTCTCGCGCCGCCCCTCTAGCGCGCGCCGCCGAATCAGACATCCCACATGCTGAAGTTTTCAGTGCGGCTGCCCTGGATACAGTCAACTTTCCAAGGTAACCCTTGCATCCTTCCCTTTGTGTCGACATGGCCTTGCATCCTCATCGTGCGACCATTTTATACAGGTTGGCTGTACCCCGACACGTTCCCCAGGGCTAGGCCTCCACCCCGAGTCGTCCTCTGACGCCCTGGGGCCCGCGCGAGCCCCCCACCCAGACGCCGCAAACGCTGAAAAACCTCCGTGCTGAGCCTCTGGGGCCTTGGGAACGATGAGATCCGACGCCGCGAACATTTTGCATCAACATAAGAAAATTCCAGTGCCCTGGACCTCCCTCTTTCTGCAGCATTTGTCGAGCTGGATCGATCCATGAGGGCCGCGGGGCCCGACACAGGGCAAACGGATCCCCGGCGCGAGCGAAGTTGCGACGCACAGATTCCAGTGTTCTGTCGGGCGTGTCCCTCTATGGGACGAATCTCCCAGAATAGTCAAAACATAGTCTCGAGACGATGTTTCTTGCCCTCGTCCTCACACACGGGGTACCTGTTGTCCATCTTTCCTTCGTGTCCCGACATCCGCCTCTAGGAGGACATGCCCGACCTGATTTCGGTAGTCCCCAAACGTGGTGGTGACAACACCTGGCGGTGAGTCTCGGGCGATTTGGTGTCACCACCCGGTTTGGGGACTCGTGCGGTTCTCCGAGGATGTCCCCGAACACTGGTGGGGCCAGGAGCCACAACACCCGGTGGTGACCCCGTGCCCCCCAAAAACCCAGCGGTGACCTCTTTGGGGATTCCAGGTCGCCACCTGGTATCTCACCACCCGGTTTGGCAGGACTCATTTCGACTCCTCCGATTCGATTCGATTCGATTTTGGCGCCGATCCGATCCATTTCGATTGCCGAATCGAGTTTTCGATTCGATTTTGGGGGCGCCTGATTTGGGGGTTCCCAATGATTCCAGGGAGTCTCCGCGGCCCGGCGGCGGCGGGCGGGGCGCGCCCGCAGCGCCGCCTCCGGCGCCTCCGGCGCCTCTGGCGCCTCCGGCGCCGGCCGCCCCGGCGGCGGGCGCGCCGCCGCTCTCCCCGGCGGAGGCCTCGCCGCGCCTTCGGCCGGCCGCCGCCGCGGCGCTCAGGCCGGGCTGCGCTCGGCCGCCTCAGAAGCACTCAGTGCGGCCGAGGTGGCCTTCTCCTCCTCCTCCTCCTCCTCTCCTCCTCCTCCTCTCTCCTCCTCCTCCCTCCTCTGCCTCCTCCTCCCTCCTCCTCTCCTCCTCCTCCTCCTCTCATCCTCCTCCTCCTCTCCTCCCTCCTCCTCCACCTCCTCCTCCTCCTCCTCCTCGGCGCAGTCCGGCCGATGCGGGTGGGCAGGCTCGCCCGGGGCTCGAGGTTCGAGTCTCCACTGAAGTCTTCCAAAAGCCGAAGGCTCTGCAGCTCTTGGAGCGTTTTCGAGCGCTCTCGGCGGCTTTGGCAGCCTCGGGATGCCCTCCAGCAGCTGCGCCTCGCCCAGGGCGTTCTGGGGGTGCCCAGATCGTCCCGAACGGCCGCTGGAGAGCCGAGTTATGGCCCAAAGGGGGGCCAGACATACACCCTAGGGGATGCTTAAGAAAACCTAAGTGTTCGTCAAGAGTCTCGATTATTCTTAATGTTTCAATGTAGATCCTAAGAATTAAATGAAATTCTTGTTTTTATATCAAATTCTGAGACTATGAATTTCTTAACCCATGATTTATTAAGCATTTCGCAGGGTGTAAGACGAAGCCAGGAGACATTCGGGCGAGGATGTCTCGGGCGCGCGGCCTTCGTGTCGCGTTTCAGAACGCTCCGGAACGGATTCATCTTCGGCCTGGCCCCGCCCGAAGGCATAGGTGGGGATGCATCGGCCCCGAATTGCCCATTGATCGCCCACTGATTTCGCTGCCGGGGGCCTGTTGCAGATCTATCGAAGGTGTATCGCCGATTCCAGGTCGATGCGCTCCCCTCTGTGCCAGTGCCCCCCTTATCGTTGCCCCGCACGTGGGTACGGGCTCTGTGTGAGAGGTGCTGAGGTGGGTTATATCTGGCCCAGCCTGGCTTGGAAGTGGGCCTGCTAGTGCCCCATGTGGCCTGGGAAGGCGTAGGTCTCCAGGCCAGGTCGGCTCCGCCCTCTTAGCGATATGTGCGATCCCACTAAGCCACTCAGGGCACGTGCAAACACGTACAAACCAATTTGGGCCCGACAGAAGCCGCCTTGGCATTCGCTCATAACCCGCTTTTCCGCTTAGCACCCCGCAAGAGTTGGCATGGCTGGCTGAGAGGGGCCCTTTGCCAGCGTGACCTCGGGTGTAGGCCCGTCCCGCCAGCACTGGCTGACGCGCTCGGACTGCTTGTATTCGGCCTCCCCCGTGGCGCTCGAACGCCGCGCACCGGCGGTCACTCTTTCATAGAACTCTCGCGCGCAGCCGAACAAAATGGGGACGATGACCGGCAACAGTCCATCTGAACATGGCTTGTTGCATCGGGGGTTCGTAGAGGGAGGGTTACCCCAAGGTGGGGCTGGGGAACGGCCAACCCCACCTTTCCTCCTATCCCACCTTTGTACTCCCCCGATTGGCCCTGGGCCCTCTCGGCCCCCCAGGCGCGCCCAGCGGAAGGAGGGGGGTCCCGCGCCGATCTACGACATTCGTTTGCAGACCTCCGAAAATTTGTGCTTATGCTGCTGTCCTTCTTTTGTCTCGAATGCCGACGGCCTGGCAGGCTTGTTTTCCGCATGCTGTCCTATTGTTTGAATTGGATGGCAGTTTGAGGAGGTGCAGTGTGGACATCATTTGATTGTATGGAAAAGAAATGCCGACAGCAGAGCCTTCACTTTTTTTAGCTGGACTCGTTGCCGGTGTCGCCGCGGACGTTGTCCGCTCGACAACAAAAACGTCGATTGCGCGACTATGGCCGCTGTCCGCTCGGGGCATCAGTTGCTCTAAGCCCATTTCGGGCGTGCCACCAGGCAGGGTGAGGGCCCTGGAGGTGTCGAGGCGGGACTCGTAGGCTCTCTCTCGCAGGCGTCTCCGGCGGTCTCTGGGCCCCCTCATCGGTGATCGAGGTGGAGGCTCTTGGTTCGGAGGTCTTCGGGAGTTTTCGGAGGTCTTCGGGAACCCGGTGCTTTCCACCAGCTGCGCCTCGTGGAGGCGAGGCGAGGCGAGCGCCGATGTCCGCAACCGCACTGACGCGCGGCCGCGCGCCCTGAAGGAGTCGGCGGTGTGGTCGTAGCGCCACGGATGATGACCAAGACGCTCTGGAGCCAGTTCGGTGGTGTGGCCATCCCGGAGGCTGGAGGCTGAAGGCTGGAGGAGGAGTATTCCTCGTCCTGGGAGGCGGGAGTCGCGCCTGGCGGATGCTTTTCCGGGCTGCCGGCATCGCCCCGAACGGACGCCCGTGGCCCGAGTGCTGGGCCGAACGTCAGGGGCGGCCTGCCCGAGCCCCAGCCAGCCGATTTCCTTCCGAGGAGGAGGAGGAGGAGGAGGAGGCGGAGGAGGAGGAGGAGGAGGAGGAGGAGGCCGAGGAGGCGGAGGAGGAGGAGGAGGAGGAGGAGGAGGAGGAGGAGGAGGAGGAGAAGGACAATGGGAAGGGGAGGAGAGGGGGGGGAGGGGGGGGGGGGGGAGAAGGAGAGGCAGAGGACAGGGGGAGGAGGAGGAGGAGGAGGAGGAGGAGGAGGAGGAGGAGGAGGAGGAGGAGGAAGAGGAGAAGGAGGAGGAGGGGGAGGAGGGAGGAGGAGGAGGAGGAGGAGGACGGGGGGAAGGAGGAGGAGGAGGAGGAAGAGGAGGAGGAGGAGGACCCCCTCCCCCTCCTACTTATAGTGGTGGTAGTGGAAAGCAAGCCCACAAAGGGGGTCAGAAACGGACGCCCAGGTCGTCACGGCGCGACCTTGCCGTGGGCCGTTCCCGAGACAGCCAGCAGGATCTCGGAGGGGGCCCCGTCTAGCCAGCTGCGGCTCGACGACAGCTGCAGAGCGGCGGCTGCGGATGCCCCGAGGGGACGGGCACGCTGGGGCTCTAGGGCCCCAGCTTTTGGGCGTCTTGAAGGAAACGTTAAGTCGGGCGTGTCCCTCCACAGGTCGAATATTCAAACATGGTTTGTTTTAGTGATATGGGGACGATTTGTTCGACTAGTTCTGCTTATGTTTGGGCATGTGTGGACTATTTCTAATTGTTCCTCCAAAATACGCCTCTAGTAGGACATGCCCGATCTAAGCGTAGTGGTTGCTGTTTCCCGCCATGTCGGCGCCAGGGGATGGGCCGTTCTAGGGCCCAGGTGCCAGCAGGAAACAAGAAGGCTCCCGACGTCGCAGCTCCGGTGTGGAGTGTGGCCCCTCTGCCACGCCACGGCATGCAGGAGCCTCGCGCTGCTGCAGGCTGTCCGCGGGTGTGAGGTCGAAGCTGGCACTTGGCAGACATGCGCGCGCGATTTTCCGTATCCAGTTGCCTTCGGCCGATCCCACCACCGTGCTTGGGCAACGGTCGCGACACATGCCCACAAGGGCGTGGCGCGAGGTGGGCGGGCTTTTCAGAGGGCGGTTGGGTTTCGAAGAAGCCAGGGGCTTAGAGGATCGCCCTGCGTTTAAGAAGCCTTCGTAGATTTTGTTCTGGCTCCACGCCTAGCCCTCCAAACTTAGACATATAGTCAAGCAGGCTTCACTGACAGCGGAGGGGGATGTCAGTGATCACGGATGACTCAGCCAGAATCATCCTCAGGATGTCTCTGACCGATGGCAGGGAGACGGCTGCGAGCCCTCCTGCTCGTGAAGATTAGTGGCAACAGAGGACCGTTGCGCCTCAGAGCTGACAGCCGTGGTAGCCTCGGCGACGGGCACGGGGTCATCACAGACAAAATAGGTATTGAAACTGGGTGGTGCCGACGTCGACCGTGACTCCGAGCTTTTGTCTGCTGTACTGAGAGTGACTGCCCTGACGGAGCGCATTCCAGCCCACGCGGTGGGCTCGGGAGGCTGGCGGGCGGCAGGCCGAACGCAAACATCTGATCCGCTCTCCGTTGGAATGGCACTTCCAGCGAGTGCAAATGAACAGTGCAGACCCATCGCTGCAGTCGAAGGCGGCGGTACGGTGATTCAAGGCATCCTGCGAGGCAGCATGCAAAACATAATGCCCAGGACAAGCAGAAGGCGGAGGATGCTCCGCGCGAGATCCTCTCACGCAAACAGCGCACCTCCAGATGCCACCCCAATGCTGCCGCGTGCGAGGGGTCCGACTGGAGGCGGAGGAAAGGAACTCGTGTCTGCCGACCTCGGGCAAATCAATGGCTGGCCAAAGGTGCAGCACGTGAGCCGCGAACCGAATCGTGGCTCGAGCATACTTCACCAGCTCGTCGGCCCTAGCCGGGGCGTCGGGGTCAGAAGGGTGCAAGAGCAATGCGTGCTTGGCCGCTGCATCGGCGTGCTGATTACCTCTACGAAGCCAGCGCCCCTGGGAAGAAATGCCAGGCTCGTCGACATCTCGATGCGCGGCTACCTTCACACACTCCGCGGGGGGGCGATTTGCCCTGAAGGTGCAACTGGGCGAAGGCCCAAGAGTAAGTCTTGTAGCCTGAGGGCTGCCCAACGTTCGGTTTGCATGCCTGCCGGACGACATTCAGACAGTCAGAATAGGCGCCAAACCCTGCACACGCCAGAACAGCAGGCCACGTGAAACACCCGAACTCGGCGGACTGAGCCGTCTGGGAGAAGGGGGCCCACATGGGGATTCTGAACTCGCAAACAGAATCGCCGAAGCTGTCGACTTGGACAGCGCTGCGCGCAGCCGTGGACAGCACCCCAACAGGATGACGCGATCAGCTGCCGTCCATGAACAGCGAGCCCCATAGCTCGATGCCAGGAACGCGACCATCAGGGCGGCGGGAGCCCTGTCTGTGGCGCACAAGGATGGGACCATCATCGAACTCCGCG
The DNA here is from genome assembly GCA_963575745.1 of Prorocentrum cordatum. Classification (NCBI taxonomy): domain Eukaryota; class Dinophyceae; order Prorocentrales; family Prorocentraceae; genus Prorocentrum; species Prorocentrum cordatum. The sequence continues at coordinate 685,067 of CAUYUJ010015782.1, read as the reverse complement.
CGGGGCCTCGGGCAGCTGTCGGCGGGGTGGCGGAAAGCCCCAGGCGAGAATGCGGACGCCTCCGAGGGGCCCGTGCCAACCTTAGCAGACAACGCAGCAGACGCCGCTTCAGGATCGACCAGCTCCGCTCGAAGAGGCGCCGCAGGCTCGTGAGAGCACTCTCACAAACGGCGGAAGACGGTGTCGAGAACTTCGCAAAAAGGGCACGTCCCGTCAACCAGCTACTCCTTGCTCTGGGCTCTCTGGCCCGTGAAGAAGGCCCCGGTGGTGAAGGTTCGAACGTATGCCTGCTGCAACGCCGTGTATTTTTCCCGCGCAGGACGCGCGCATAATGTCGTAGCAAAGCCTGGGCAGAATGCCTCGTTTCTCCCGAGACTCGCGCTCGAGCATGCGAAGATGCCAGGATCCCCCACTGAAGTTCGAATGTGAGCAGGAGACAGCAGGCCAAGAGGCAGCACGTAGCCTCTGTCGCCCCGAAGGGTCATGGAGTTGCCCATTTGCCAACCCAGCCTGGGTAGGATCATCCTGGGGGGCGGAAGCAGGGCCCGTGGCGAGCCTCCAGGGCCAAGAAGGTTTCGGAACGACGGCTTCTCAGGACCGACGGAGGGCAGCGATGGGGCAGGGCCCAGGGGAACGCGCCTGCTTGGCAGAGCCAGATCTCCGTAGACCACCTCACAATAGGAGCCGCAGCCGTGCGCTAACAGGGATGAAAGTCGAGCGTTGCAGCCGTCGCCAGGCCTCGCATCTGCGAAGTCGGCCTGATCTCATATAACAGGGCCCTCCCGAGGCGGAGGAGCTTCGAATCACTGGCGCCCGCGATTTCGGAGCCGTCCGCGGCCCCGACCAAAGGGCCCTCCGAGAACGCGCGAGGGACCTGGCCCGCGGCAGCGTCTCGTTCTGGCGCTAGAGCTTCTTGAAGGCTCGGCCAGACGTAGCAGGCGCTCTTAAAACTTGGAGCATGCGCCGCCAACTCTGAGGGCCCGACCGTCAGTGTAGTCCACGCCTATGTTGACAGCGCTAGAATGAAATCGCCCCCACAGTCCGATAGTTGATCAACCGCCCCCTCCCCGATTGCCTCAGAGGCGGCCGCGGCGGCCGTCTTGTCCAGAGCAAGCGGGCAGCCAAAATACTACTCCACAGCCTTCTGGACCGCTTTGGCCCCACGGATTGGTCTTGCCAAAGCGAGAGGGAGCATCCGTGACCGAAAGACCCTGAACGTCGATGTGCGCGCCCAGATCGAGACGGGGAAGCGGCGAGGTCGAATCGTAACACCCCTGACAGAAAGCTTTAATGAACGTCTCGGCCATGGAACAACCCGCAATCGCTCCATTGGCGCGACGGTAAGGGCCGTCGGGCCAGCGCCCGAGACGCAGAAATCGACCGCACCTGCGCGCGCACGCGCACGCTCTCGCCATCGCGACAGGGAAGCCATGCCTCCTGCAACGCTCATCGAGCGCGCACGAAGGGATGCGCTCGTAGAATTCGCATATGTCAAAGAAACCATTGCAGGAAGTTTGGCCCGCCAACATGCTTCCTTCTGACCGAGCGGCCTGTCGCCAGACCGCGTCCGCCGCCCCCCGAAACTGACCGGCGGCCCAGTGCCTCCCGGGGCGATTCTGCTCCCAGTCCAGGGCAAGTGGACGACGGCATCGCCCCCAAACCCTGAATCCGGAGCAGAACACCCTGATTGGCCTGTAGCCGCCTGCCGGTTCCGGGGGGAGGGCCTGCAAGCGGCCGGGAGTTGGGGGGGGGGGGCGCCCGAGGGCCTCGGCGAGCGAGAGGGTCGCACCCAAACGATCGAGAGCTTGATCCGACAGGAGCGAGTAGCGCCTGCAGTGGAAGCCGTCAACCGTCAACCAAGACCGAGGCTTTTTCGCACGACTTCGAAATCGACCGAGTATCGTCCGCTCTCAGACGCGGCAGGGGCGCAGTCAGCTGGCCGTCTGGCATGGCACCCGCCCCGCTGCCCCAGATGCTGGAGAAACAACCCCTTTCGGCGGTGAGAAGGGAACGAGGATCGCTGACCACGCACCCCTCGCGCGACAACCTGGTGGACGGAACCCTAGGGGAGGGGTCTTTGATAAAAGCGGCCCTTATCGAGGTCCTGGTGCAACCAGGCCTTCGAATCTGCCTTGGAGGGAGCCAGGAACTCGACGTTGGCGGCCTGGACGGCCTCGTGCACCCGAACATGCATCTCGCCGAAGGGCTCCTCGCCCCCGCTGCTGATTAAGCGGGGGGCCTCCTGAGCGACCGACTCGAACAGCATGAGGTACTCGCCTCGATGGCAGGCGGCGCCTACATGAGGGCGCTGCGCAACCGTGCCGAGGCGAAGCGTCGAGGAAGAGTTGGCGCCCGTGCGCCTGCAGCGAATGCAAGGGAAAATTAGCCTGGCGAAGGACCCAACCATACGCAGCTGCGAGTACCGCACGGATATGAGACGAAGGGGGGGGCGCGCAAACTGGGCCCCTCTTCTCATAGGCACCGCGCCACTGCATGGACGAGGCACAGGGCAGCGCGGGCAGGAGGTGGCGGGCGGAGGAGGGGAGCTCACTGGGGCGAGCCAACGCATCAGTATCATCATCGCATCATGAGACCTGTTACTGGGCACGCAGGAAGAGGTGACGGAGACACCGTGTAGATGTCGAAGGCAGGTCAGCAGCGGCAGAAACGACGGAAGCGCGCGGTCAAGAAGCGATGGGAAGCAGGAGGAACGAGAGACGAGGGGAGACGTTTTTGCTTCCAGACCGACAGCGAGCCACGCAGAATGCAGCGCGCAGGCGGCGCCGCGCGAAAGTGCCTGGGAAGTCCTCGCCGACGCGGTCTGGTCATCCCGAGGGAATCCCATCGACGCGCGGGGGTTGTCCACTGCGACTCTGAGTCAACGGATAGCACCCCCGTACTGCGTGGCGAGGCGTGCGAAAATGGCGCGATCTGGGTGAAATCCCCCGACAGGCGCCGGTCATCCTCTGGCGAGAAATCCCGACGACGAGCTGGGGTCATCCAAGCGTCAGCGACAACCAGCGCGCGCCGCTGGCTCGTGCGGGGCCGCTCCCCAGGTCAGGCCTCGCGGATGAACTCGCTGAAGCCCAGCTCTCTGGCGAGGGCCGTCGCCTCCCTTCTGCACCGCTTCGCGCGCGCTGCAAACTGCTCCAGCTGCTTCCGCAAGCCCTCCGGCGGCCCTGCCAGGAAGAACTCGATAAGTGGCGCCCGCATGAGCAGGAGATCCTCGTGGCGCGTGGCGCGCGAGAGCAGCGCGTAGAGCTCCAGCCACCAGTCGTCGTCCTCCTTCTTGCCGTTCCCGACCTCGTGGCGGCCGCAGTCCAGGATCACGCCTGGGCCGCAGCCATTTGGGCCTTCGGTGGGGCTCCCCATGGGGCCACGAAACGTGTGAGGGGTGTGCCAAATATGGGGTGGCGGCGGCATGCGGACGCAGCCATTTGGGCCTTAGATGGAGCTCCCTATGGGGCCACGAAACGTGTGAGGGGTGTGCCAAAATTGGGCGGCGGCGGCATGCGGACGCAGCCATTTGGGCCTTCGGTGGAGCTCCCCATGGGGCCACGAAACGTGTGAGGGGTGTGCCAAATTGGGGGGCGGCGGCATGCGGACGCAGCCATTTGGGCCTTAGATGGAGCTCCCTATGGGGCCACGAAACGTGTGAGGGGTGTGCCAAAATTGGGCGGCGGCGGCATGCGGACGCAGCCATTTGGGCCTTCGGTGGAGCTCCCTATGGGGCCACGAAGCGTGTGAGGGGTGTGCCAAAATTGGGGTGGCGGCGGCATGCGGACGCAGCCATTTGGGCCTTCGGTGGAGCTCCCTATGGGGCCACGAAACGTGTGAGGGGTGTGCCAAAATGGGGTGGCGGCGGCATGCGGACGCAGCCATTTGGGCCTTCGGTGGAGCTCCCTATGGGGCCACGAAACGTGTGAGGGGTGTGCCAAAATTGGGCGGCGGCGGCATGCGGACGCAGCAATTTGTAAGGGGTGTGCCAAAAATGGGGTGGCGGCGGCATGCGGACGCAGCCATTTGGGCCTTCGGTGGAGCTCCCTATGGGGCCACGAAGCGTGTAAGGGGTGTGCCAAAATTGGGTGGCGGCGGCATGCGGACGCAGCCATTTGGGCCTTAGATGGAGCTCCCTATGGGGCCACGAAGCGTGTGAGGGGTGTGCCAAAATGGAGAGGCGGCGGCATGCGAACGCAGCCATTTGGGCCTTCGGTGGAGCTCCCTATGGGGCCACGAAACGTGTGAGGGGTGTACCAAAATTGGGTGGCGGCGGCACGCGGCCGCAGCCATTAGGGCCTTCGGTGGAGCTCCCTATGGGGCCACGAAACGTGTGAGAGGTGTGCCAAAATTGGGCGGGCGGCGGCATGCGGACGCAGCCATTTGGGCCTTCGGTGGAGCTCCCTATGGGGCCACGAAGCGTGTGAGGGGTGTGCCGATGATGATGATGATGATGATGATGATGATGATGATGATGATGATGATGATGATGATGATGATGATGATGATGATGATGATGATGATGATGATGATGATGATGATGATGATGATGATGATGATGATGATGATGATGATGATGATGATGATGATGATGATGATGCTGCTGATGATGATGATGATGATGATGATGATGATGATGACGATGACGATGATGATGATGATGGTGATGGTGATGATGATGACCGGCAACCACGATGTGGATGATGATGATGACGATATTCATGATGATGAGCATGATGAGGATGGTGATGATGATGGGAGGAGGGGGAGGGGGCAGCGGGAGGAGGAACGCGGGGCACCGTCTCTTCAAAACGAGGACCCAACACCACAGGATGGTTGGGAAAAACTGGATGTGCAGCCATTTTTTGGCCGTGCCCGGGATAACGTGGCTGCCCATCCTTCCCCAGGATAGTCCTCCAGATTGGTTTGGGGGCCGCGGCCCCTGGTGCCGAGCATAGCCGGCTTTTTTCCGACAGCAGGAACCAAGTCTTTTTCAGCACGATCGGGCCATTCCTGGTATATCGGGCCGAACAACCTGTGGGCGCCCCAAAAATCTCCGTCTTCGACAAACCTGAGGGCAGACTCAGTCAACCGCTTACACACCATCCCAACAACCTCCCTCTGGGCGGGGGCCGATCACAAGAAGGCAAGGAAACGGGGTGGCAGACGACGCGATTTGGCCTGCAAGACCGCGAGCTGGGGGTGGAATACCACTTCGACAGGGCGATGAGGGGAGAGCTCCGAATCCAGTAGCTCATCGATACCTCGAACAGTTTTGCCCAGGCCCGCGGAACCAACAAAGAAATCAAACATGGGCGGCTCCTCGGCAGGAACATGCGTGCACGTGCTGGGCGAGATCAAGCTGCCATGAGCGCGCGAGATGAAAGCAGACGCATCGAGTTCACCAGGATTCACGTTAAAGTCAGCCCCGACCAGCCACGGTAGATGGCGCGAAGAAAGTTGTTCCCCAAGACGCCCCAACCTTCCAAGGTTGTTATCGCTAAACTCCTCAGAGTGCACAAGGTACGCCGAGGGCGCCAACAATTGGGGGGGGGGGCGGTGAAATAAACCTCGCAGCAAAGGCAACGCCCAGGAGAAGGTAGACCCCCGGAGATCTCCGTGAGCCCAGCCCAAGACCTCACGAAAACGGCAACTCCGCCGCTGGTGTCGTCGACGGGAGTCGCGTTGGCAGGAGCCCAGAGCTTACGCCACCCTCTGCGAATGCACCAGCTGCTGGCCTGGTCGACGTCGTCCCTAGCAGCCGACCGATGCTCTTGAGCGAGCACCATGTGAGCGGGGGAGGCTTCCATCAGGCCCTTGAGTGCCCTGGGAGTTAGCGCTGATGGCATGAACCTTGAGGGCCACCTGATTGAGGTCCTGGGGAGGAGGAGCCCCATCGGGGAGCAGGGAAGGGTCCGAGCCCTCCTGCGAGACATCAGAATTACAACGACCAATGGAAAAACGCCAGAAACAAATGTTCTGCACCCTACGCGAAGCATCATCGAGAGCGCCCTTAGACTCTCCAAGACAAAGGGCCGAAGTCGCAGAGAGAGACTTCGCCTGTCAAGGCGCATCTGTATGCTGCAGCACTTGTAAAACAGCATGAGAAACAATCTGCAACTGCTCTTGCGGCAACACTACGCTGGGCACCTTGCGAACGTCTCCCTTGCCAATGGACAAAACAGGGAGCCGGGCGGCTGGCGAGGCGAAGCAGATCGGAGCCTGATACTTCTGCAGACGACCTAGAGACAGTGGTGCCTGCGACTGCCTCTGGATTAAACTAGATTGGCTGCTCCCAGGCTCTCTGGCTCTGCCCAGCAAATTCTGTCTCCTTTCTCGACAGGGCCCGGGCGTCGGGCTCGAGATCAAAGACAGACGAGAATCGAGACTCATCCAAAAGATCTCAGAAAAAGAGAGAGAGAGAGAGCTTGGACGATGGACGGGGAGCAGCTGCGTCGGTGGGCATCGCCTGGTTGAGCTCCCTGACCAGCACACGGTGTTCCGCCTCTGCCTCAACCAGCTCCGCCCGCAGCGGTGCGACGTTGAGCCGAGCCGTCTCCAACTGCGGCTCAAGATGGGCGAACTTTGAACATGCTGCCTCCAACCGACGCTCAGCTCCCTTGGCGCGCTGGTTTGCTCGATGTAGGCGAACGCGAAGAGCTTCGGGAACCTCGACCGGCTTGATGAGAGCGGAGGCCGCCCTGCGATAGGTCGCTGCTCCTGTAGAAGCTCCCATCTTCTCACATAGACTGGCCATTTGGCTGTATTCCTCGACGGCGAGTGGAGGCGCAGCCTGCTCATGACCAAAAATCGAGGCGTCGGGGGGCTTGCCTTTGCCACCAGCGCCTCCTTTTCCCTCCGCCGTGAGCTCTTTTGCCACCCCCAACTCCAGGCTCTGCGTGTGCAACTCCGGAGTCTTCGAAGAGGGCCAGCGAACGGTGCGCGGACCAACCCGCAGTGGAGTCGTCACGAAGAGAGCTGCAGTGTTTGCAGTAGAAGACGCGAGCTTCGTTCCTCCTGCATCCACATACGTCACACCGCCAACGGCCTTGTCCCCTTTCCATAAGCATTACGACCACCAGGCAGGTAGCCACCAACACCTTGAAGACTGGGGACGAGCGGCGGCCATTGGGCCGAGTCCGAGCGACGTGGGGGCACACAAACAGCACCGACGCCACGGGGCGGGCCGCCTCCTGCACCTGAGTGTTCGTTGCGGTAGACCCAGGGACGACGTGGCTTGTCTTGTCCTTTGCCTCCACCCGCGTCGCCTCGGTCCAACTTGAAGACCTCTGGGTCTCCCTCGGAGTCCTTTTGGAGCCAACTCAGGGCTCTATCGGGGTCTTTTTCGGAGGCCTATGGTGGTTTTGGGTACTTTTCGAAAGTACGGCCAGAATCGGTCACTCAGCTTTCCCCCCCTCTGAAGCCATGCGAGTTGCCTTTGGACGGCGCTTTGGGCCCTCTGGGAGAATCCTCGGCGCTTTGTTGGACCTTCTTGAGACTGAGTCCCATCGAACGCGAGCGGGCGAGATGGCGAACATCATAGAGAACCTTGCACATTTCCCGACGACGTTGGCCTTTCGGGGTCATCCCTGGGCTGTTTTATTGCCACCTCGGGTCGTCCTGTGGCAGCTTTGGGCCCTCGAGAGACATGATGGAGACAAGCCTGACCCCAAATGCGCCGTCTTGCGCTACCTATCTTGGAGGCCATATTGGAGGCCATGCAGGACCATCTCTGGAAGCCGTAAAGTCTCGCGGGGGGGCTCAGCTCCCTCTGCCTTCTTCTGCCCATCCTGCCCCTGCCCCCCCCCCCCGCCCCTCATCCGAACCCCGCACCCTACCTCCTCCCGCCCTCGCCCTCATCCCTCCTGCCGTTGCCGTCGTCCCTTGTCGTCGTGATTTGTCGTCGTAGTCGCCCTCTCCTGTCGTCCGCCGTGGCTGCAACGGCACGCCGCGCGTGTACCAAGACAAGTTTCCTGGGGAACGCCAATTGTACACGTGCACTGGCGCTGGCCAGGCCAATCCTAGGCCCAGGGTGGCCCTCGTCAGGACTGGTGTGTGTGTGTGTGTGCTGCACTGGCGTCCTCGTAACACGAATCCCGCCCCATCCGGCGTAGCGTTTATGTCCGCATATGGGCTTTGCCTGCAATACCAAACGACGCTTCCAAGCAGTGCCAAGCAACTCAAAGCAGGACAAGCAATGCGAAGCAACGCAATGCCAGTCGACGCCAAGCAACGCCACACAATGCAAAGCAATGCCAAGCATTGTCGATGAATGCCAAGCAATGCCATGCAACGCCATGCAGTGCCAAGCAGTGCCAGGCAGTGCCAAGCAGTGCAAAGAACTGCCACGCGATGATCCGTAGCCATTTTGTCTCAAGCCTCGGCTCGAGTTCCAAGCCCAGACATGCGACGTCCCGATTTGTTCAATCGCGCTGCGGCAGGTGCCCCCCCACAATGGGGTGGGCGGGCGGCGGGCCCGCCGTGGCGCCCTCCGCGGGGGCCGCCGCCGTCGGCGCGGGCCCTGCCCACGGGCGGCCGACTCCGCGGCGCGGCCTCCGCCGGCGGCGCCCCGCGGCGGCCGCGGCGGTGGCCGCGGCGGCGGCGGGCCGCGGGCTGGCGTGCCTGTCGTGTGCGCCCAGGACGCCAGCGGCGGCCGGCGGCGCCCTCGCAGCGCCGAAGCCCCTGCGGATAGTGGCGCTCAGCGACACACACGGCTTCCAGGGCAGCCTGCAGGCCGAGGACATCCCGAGGGGAGACCTGCTCGTGCACTGCGGGGACTTCTCCCCGGACTGCCCTCGCGAGAGGCGGCGGAGCGAGCTGGAGCGGTTCGACCTCTGGCTCCGCGACGTGTGCCTCTCGCGCTTCCAGGGCCGGCGGCCTCTGGTGGTCCGAGGGAACCACGACCCCGGGATGCTGCAGAGGTTCCTCGCCCGCGCCAGGCTCCCCGCGGGCGAGGAGTGCCTGGTCTTCCCCCAGAGCAGGGCCCTGTACCTCACGAGGGACTGCTACTTCGATATCGCGAACGGCACGGTGAGGGTCGCGGCGCTGCCCTGGAGACCGCCGCTGCTGGGGAGGCGGGAGCTCCGCGAGAGCGTGGACGTGCTGCTGTCACACGCGCCGCTGCTGCGGCCGCTCGACCGGGAGGCGCTGGCGGCGCCGCGCCGTGGGCCCAAGGTCCACATCTGTGGGCACGTCCACATGGAGGCGGGGAGCCGCCTCTGCCGCTTCGGCGACGACGGTGCGACGGTGTTGTGCGTCAACGCCGCAATGGCCAACGATGGGATAGCTGCCAGGCTGACGCGGCCCGCGTCGGTTGTTGAGCTGCTGGTGGGGCCTGCGGGGGTGATCTCGGCACGTCACGCGAACGCCGATCAACAAAAAAAACTGCCACGCGATGACAGGCAACGCCGAGCAATGTCAAGAAACGCACATCAATGTCAAGCAATGATGCTAAGCAATGGCATACAATGCCAAGCAGCACAATACAACGCCATGCAATGCCAACAAATGCCGAGCAATGCCAGTAGTTGCAAGCAATACAAGAAGTGCCAAGCAATGCGATGTAAGACAACGCATGGCCAAGCAATGCTACGCAACGATTCCAAGCAATGTCAAGTAACGCCAAGCAAAGTCAAGCAATGCGACGTGCTTCATTGCTTCGCATTGCTCAGAATTGTTTTCACTTCCTACGGGGGAATAATGATCCGTAATGGGGGCCGCGCCAGGTCCAATCCTCTAGATGTAAGGAACAGGGTTCCCGAGCTGCCTCTCACACCCTGCATGCCATTCCGCGGCCGCCAGAGGAGGAGGAGGAGGAGGAGGAGGAGGAGGAGGAGGAGGAAGGAGGAGGAGGAGGAGGAGGAGGAGAGGAGGAGGAACGAGGCGGTGGAGGAGGAGGAGGAACAGCAGGAGGAGCAGCAGTTGGAGGAGCAGGAGGAGGAGGAGGAGGAGGAGGAGGGAGGAGGAGGAGGAGGAGGAGAGGAGGAGGAGGGGGCACGACGCGCGAGGACGCCCTGGGCCCGCCGCCCCCCTCAGCCCGCGCCGAGGCGCCGCCGCCCCCGCCGGCGGCGCCGCCGCCGCCGGCGGAGGCCCCGCCAGCGGCGGCGCCCCCTGCGAAGCGGGAGGACCCGCGCCCCGGCCGGCGCCGCCGCCCGTCGGGCAGGGAATGGGGCAGACGGGCGGCGGCGCGACGGTCCGAGGCTGGCGGGCGGATGTTCCGACACCGGCACAGGCAGGAGAGGGAGGAGGAGGCGGAGGCGGAGGAGGAGGAGGAGGAGGAGGAGGAGGAGGAACGAGGCGGTGGAGGAGGAGGAGGAGGAGGAGGCGGAGGCGGAGGAGGAGGAGGCGGAGGAGGAGGAGGAGGACTTCCCCATCCTCCCGTCTCCCTCGTCTCACCTGTGGTCGTGGTGGTGGGAGATCGGGCCATCAGAAGAGGGGAGGCAGCAGCGGCAACGACCGGGGTGCTAGGCACAGGGGCCTCTCCACCTTCCTCCTGACGCCTCCTCTCCACCTTCAGGGGCAACGCTGGAGGGAGGGGGGGGGCAGGGTTTGGGTGGGGATAGGCTCTCGCCCAAGCTTCGAGGTGGTTCGATGCTTGAGCTTTTTGAGCGTTTTCGTTGTTTTTCGGCGGCTCTCCAGCCTGAGGATGCCCTCCAGCAGCTGCGCCTCGCCGCTGGCGTTCCGGGGGTGCCCAGATCGTCCGAACTCACGGCCCCTGGAGAGCCGTGTTGTGGTGCAGAAGCCAGGGGCAACGATAGTGGGGGGGGTTAGTCAGGAGGGGAAAAAACACACAGACACACATAATCGTCGATTCCCCAGAAAATATGGGAAAATATCGGAATTGGGCGGGAAGACAAAAACCCAGAAAATATTGGAAAATATGGGGAATCTGGTTATTTGTGTGTATTTATTTGTGTGTCCCAGTTCCCCTTCAGTGTTGTGGTGCAAAAGCCAGGGGCAACGATAGTGGGGGGGGGCTAGGCACAGGGGGGGATGCATCGACCCCCCAATCGCCAATCGCCCAGTGCTCGCCGATGGGGGGGCCAGGTGGCCCCAACCCGCCCAGGACGGTTCGGATTTTTGCCACCGGGGGCCTAATTATTGCCGATGTCTCGGCGATGCACCTCGCCGACTCCAGGTCGGTGCTCCCCCTCCCCTATGCATCGCCGATCCCATGCGTCGCCGATTCCATGTCGGTCGATCGCCGATTCTATCGGCGACGTATCGCCGATTCCATGTCGGCTCCCCCCGGATCGCTGCCCCTCTCGAGACACTGCACGGCGACGAGCCGTCGGAGCTCCGCGCGGAGCTCTCGGGGCAGGGCGGTGCCCAGGCCCCTGGAGGGGCCACGCTGTGGCCCAAGCGCGGAGTCGGATCTCTCCCTGGCCCTCGCGGGCGGAGGCCGTGCCCAAATCCACGGCCTCGCGGGCTGGGCCCCAACTATACTCAGGAGAGGAAAAAACACACAGACACAACTCATCCTCGATTCCCCAGAAAATATGGCAAAATATGGGAAGTGGGGGGGAAGCCAGAAACCCAGAAAATATGAGAAAATATGGGGAACAGTTTTATTTGTGTGTATTTATTTGTGTGTCCTGGGGCCCCTTCATATACACCAACACCGATCCTGGCCCAGGATCACCCTGGGCCCAGGATCGGTGCATATATGCCTTCTCGCGCAAGGCAGGAGGGCGTGTGCACCGATCCTGGGCCCAGGGTGATCCTGGCCAGGATCGGCGCTGGTGTATAGTTGGTGCCTTCCTATCGCGGGCTGGGCCCTTGGCCGCGACCCCGCAGATACGGGATGCTTTTCGCGGATGCCCCGCGCGGACCCGATTCACGTCTTTATTTTTCCGGATTTCCAAGTCACCCATATGCAGATTCAGCGCTGAAGAAGAAGAGAGTGTCTGGGAGCACCTTGATTAGGAGGTAGCCCCAGTACAGGTGGTCTACACCAGCGGATGCAGACGCGGGTCTGGCTTCAGCTTCATGATCTCGAGGGCCATCTTACAGGCGGCCTTCATCAACACAGCTCGCTGGTATAGTGTGTCTGCTTGTCTGAGTATCACCCACCCACTCTCAGCAGTCACCTTTGGGACCGAGGTCCAGAAATTGGCAGGAAGCCCATACTGGTGTGAAATACTTTTTCTTGACCTCGAACACTCTGGGCACTCCGCCCATACATGTCGAACAGAAGGCCAGTCCGCGGAACATGTCTTGCCTGACTGCCTCCGCGTCTCGGAGGCCACTCCACCAGAAAGATAAATGCTGAGCAACTTTCTGTCGGCCTCTGAAAGATTATTGACGATCTTCTGGAATACAGCACATGACACAACATGAGGATCAATCTCCGAGATCTCGTCCGCGTCCTGTCTATCTACCTGTGTTGACTTGTTGGAAACATATTCAACGCTGCCCTGCAGAGGGCCGAGCAGCCGATAGGCCTGCTCGTGTGGCTCGCGCGCGCGCGCCCGCGCGGACCGCATCCATGCGACCGCATGTTCACTCCAGGCATGCGGGGTCCGGACTTCTTCGATGAGCGGCGCCCCGAAGTCCCGCGTTTTTGTTCTCCCCGAGTCGCTTTTTGACGGTCCCGGAGCCCGGTGAGGGCCCCCCAAGGGGGTGAGAACCCTGGCTGTTGTTGCGACGCGAGCAGGAGGAGATTGAGGAGATTGAGGAGGAGGAGGAGGAGGAGGAGGAGGAGGAGGAGGAGGAGGAGGAGGAGGAGATTGAGGAGGAGGAGGACCCAGACTGCGAGGGCGTGGCCGTGGATACGTGCTCTCCGCTCGGGAGGCCAGCAGGGGGCCCCCCTGGCTGCCACAAAAATCCGCGCCGAAGTCTCCCGGCCAGGGGCGCGCTGCAGCACCGGCCCTCGGGCATCTCGGGGGCGGAAAAGAGGGGGGTGATGACTAGGGGGTGGAAGATGGGGTGGATGGGTGCGGAAGCGCAAGCCATTCTGGGAGGAGGGTGGAGAGGGATGGGGACAACGGAGAGGAGGGGAGGAAACGCCTCGGAATGGAGGTCGCGCAGGCTTGGCACGTTTCGTTTGCTCGCCTACCTGTCGACGATGCAGGTCAGGGAGCTTTGCAAACATCGGGGGCGGAAAAGAGGGGGGTGATGACTAGGGGGGGGTGGATATCATGGCGCGGGCCATGATATTTCCCCAGATTTCATGGCGCCTCTTCTTGTTTCATTACGTCCCTGGCCCCCCCGCTGGGCCGCGCACATGCCGCCGGTCATGATTTGCACCCCCCCCTCTTGGACACCCCCTCTTGGCCGCTCCCGAGCATCGATCGGTTTCTACCTACACGGGGGCAGGCCGGTGCCCCCAGGCGTCAGATATTACGCTGCACGGTTTTGGGGGATCGGGGCCCTTTCTCCCAGACCTGCGAGCTCCGTGGAGAAAACGAAGGATGGTGTTGGGCAATGTTTGGCCTCCTGGGGCCCTCAAATGGGCCCCGGGACCGTCAACAAATTACCGGGGACGATACACTGGCGCACGGGAAAGGTCGGGAGTTCTAGGTAACATGTTTGAGTTGCCAGCTTCCCCTCAACGATGGCTGCAAAATTGTTGAAACTTGAACGCCCCGATTGACTCAACTTGGGCGACGGTTTGCACAAGAATCCCCGAGCTGCAGTCGTCGCGAGCCCCTAAAAGAAAAACCTGGCGTTGTTTTACACCATTGTCTCCTGAGTGCTATCTAGAGGTTTAGAATCCAGCAGCAGTGGAAACGGCGCTGGGGCGAGAAGTTTGTCCTGGGCATGATGTTCACATGTCTCACGCGTTCGGTATCCTGATGCAGTGCACGCAGATCTCGCTGCCTTGCCTCGTCCGGCGGGGCCAGGACCGGAATAAATCGTCCCAGGGCGTTCTGGAACTCTTCTCAGAGCGTTCTAGAACGCTCTGAGAAGGCCGCGGAGAGCCGCAGGATCTCAGAGTTCCCCGATTCGTCCCTGTCCGATTCTGTCCCTGTCCGCGCCCTCGCGGTCTGGAATCCAGGGCGCGATCCCGCGGATGCGCGGTCGCACGGATACGTTCCGCGGGGGGCATTTGCGAAGCATCGCCCCGTACCCACGGGGTCGCGGCCCGGGGGCCCGGCCCGCGAGGCCACGGAACACGGATATGCTTTTCCCCCATGACTCGTCTTGGAGAGCGTTTTTTTTAGGCCGGGCGATGACGGTGGTTCCCGGGTGGGGCAGGTCTGAGGGTCGGGAGAGGCTGTGGTGCCAATGCTGAACCTGGCGATGCTAGCTATCGTAGATCACATCTCCAATTCCACGGTTGGCACCACGCCCCTTTGTGCCACACCCCATCCCTACCTCCATATGCAGGGGGGGGGTCGGTATAACGTCACGTCTCGCGTTGGCACCGTCCGGGAGTGCTTGTCAGAGACCGCTCGGATGGCCAGACGGCGCGGGCACACATCGTGACGGCACCAGCGGGGGTGGTGTGGCCAGGGCCGGTAACGGCCGTTGCAGTCAGGGAGGGCGCACAGTCAGGATGAGCGATTTTCCAAGCTTGCTCTTGCATCCTACCCCTCTGGCCCATCCTTGGCCTCCGCTCGAGAGGTGTCGGCGTGGCATCCCAAGGCCTTCAGGCCCAAGGCCCCTGCAGCCTTATCCTACATCCTGATTTCGGGGAAACGTAAAACTCGAGAACGCCAGAACTCGGTGTTGCCACTGTTTTTTTGACGAGCGCGGGATTTTGACGGTCCGGTTTATGCGAGGATGTCTGCAGCGGGAACTCGCGCCAAATCCCAGACTGGGCCTCCTCATTTTCGTGATGGCCCCGTCAGGCCAACCCGAGTCCCCCGAACCCAAGTCTTCCAATGAAAACCCACGCCACGAACCACCCTGCTTGCCTCCGGGGTGCCCTGGGTTTCTCGGGAGCCGATACTTTTGCTATGGGATGCGTGGCGCTCCTGCGTGTTGACGCCCCCCGTTGCTGGAGCCGTGGCCGCTGCGCGCCTCACTGGGGGTACGTCGTCCTGGGGACACACCTTGGGCCTTCCAAGTAAAATAGAAAACAGGGAGGTGGAGGTAGTGGGAGGAGGTATGATACAGTATGGGATGGTGGAGGAGGCGGGAGGAGGAGGAGGAGGAGGAGGAGGAGAGGATGTTCTGGGAAAACGAGAACCCCACTCAGGATGTGGGGAATAAAAACAGCTGGGCCCTCCAAGCGAGCGCCCTCGGCCCCGCCAGCGCCGCCAACCGGGCCAGCTCGCTGGCGCGGGGCGCCCGCACAGCGGCGTGCGCGCGCGCGGGCGGGCGGGGGGCACCGCCCGGGCCAGGAGCGCAGCGGCTTCGGCTGGCTGCGCCGCTCCGCCAAGCCGAAGGCGCGCGGGACGCCGCCGCCCAGAGAGGGGGCCACGTGTGAACCCTACGGTAGGTTTGCGTCGTGTCGACCAGCGGCGACCCCAGCGCGGGCGTTCAAGGTTGAACGCCGCGGGCGACCCAGAATCGTTCGATGTTGAACATTTGGACGTTGCGGAGACGGCCGACCGTTCAAGGTTGAACGATCCCCGCGGTGTCAGAAACCAACGCCGAAGTCGGCACGACACGGACCTGCCGTACCCCTACCCCCCACGATTTCCGAGGGGGAGGGTGGGGTTCACTTCGCTCGGGAGCTCCCGAGCGGAGCGAAGCCCACCCTCCCCTCAAAAATCGTGGGGGGTAGGGGTAGGGTTCACATGTGGCCCCCTACCAGAGCTCGGGATGAAGGGTTGGCCCGGGGGGGAAGGGGTCGGGACCTCGCGGGGCCGCGCATGGAACCGATCGGGAGACCCCGTCAGACCTCTTCGGTGGCAGCTCACGGGAGCCTTGTACGCCCTCGGCATGCCGTCTTTAGAGTGCGAAGGCGTGCGCTAGAGTCTGGTGGTCGATGAAAAGGCGCCGCTGTAGCGTCGATCCGGCGTCGATGAGCCTCGACTAGTGTCGGCTAGCGTCGACTCGCAGGAGTTATTGTTGCAAGTTGATATGGGATGCTCCCATGAGTTGCCATAGAACCTTCCCCACCCAGATTTCCAACGTGCTGCCAAATAACAATACAATAGTGCTTCACCGTTTTCGGCCTCAGCCTGTGGCCACCTCTAGGCCACGAGGCCAGCAAAGACGGGCTCGGGATAACGAGCCGGTCCTGGAACGGGCCGGTGTATCCTGGGACCCCGTGTTGAACAGATCAATTCGGATGGACTCTTTTGGAGGCTAAGTCAGAATCGGCGTTGGCATATCAGTGGTCGATCGTGCAATCTTGGGCTTCATCCGACTGAGTCCAGCCTGATGGCCTCGTTGAGCGGGCGGAATTCAATCTTTCATAATCGCCAGGACCTCCCAGGAGCTGCCTCCTAAAAGCAGGGCATCCTCTCCTCGCACAGCTGCTTGCCCGCGCCCCCGCGCGCGCTGTGAGCTTCTGGGGCCCCCTCGGCCCCCTTTAAAACGACGCGAAGATCGGGACAAAATCGGATCGGGATAACTCGAAATCTCTGAGAATCGGCGGGCTTGGAGGATGTATTGGGCGCCGCGGCCGCTCCAGAGCGTTCCGGAACGCTCTGAGAGCGCTCCGGAACGCTCTGGAGCGATTTATCCCGATCCTAGCCCTGTTTTACCCTTCTCGGGTGTTGCCAGAAGTGCGCTTGGCCCGAGGTGCCCCCCAGGATTTCCAGGGAGGCTTCTCGCGGCCTCCGGAGCTCCCCCTCGCGAGGCCCAGAGGGGCCCCGCAGGGTCTCCGAAGTGGGGCGAACAGGCGGGGGCACCCCGGGCCAGGCGCACCTTTTTCGCAATCCCCGACGTTCCTCCTCGCTCTCTGATGTTCCAGCCTAGTGCAGCCTTGACCGCGCAATGCCGCGGGCCGAACGAACGATGGCAAAAGGCAGAATGCCGCCCAACATCTAAAAGCATATCTTCGTCAACATGAAGATGTTCGAGTGTTGGGGCATTATCCTCCCTCGCCAGAGAGAAAATCCTTGTATCCAACCACAAAGAGGAATCCTTGTGCAGCCTTGATCACCAGAAATCGTTGCAAGCACCAAGAAGAACGTACCGACACCGGAGGTTCTTTTGATACTGTGTATGATGTGCGCTCGAACTGGTTTATGGAATGCGGACCTTAAGTACGATGGGAACAGCATAATCCTCGCTCTTCCCACCAATCCTCGCTCTTCCCACCGATCTGGGCAGCAGCGGGAGGACGCCGTGCCCCGCCTGAAATGCTGCGCGAGGGCAGACGAGGGGGTTTTACTGCCGCTGCTCGTCCTGCAGAGCTCGTCGTCGCCCCGGCTGGATGATCCTCGGAAACTTGGTCATCGGAGGCCCAGAGTTTGACACCAACACCAATATCGGCGGTATGCCTCCACCGATTGTGGTAAGGTTCGGGCTTCCTAGGTGGCCGAACGATTGCCACCAGCACCGAAATCGAGGATCATCTCCCCCCTGTGGAGTCAAACCACCTGTCTGGGGTGTTTGTGCCCATTTTCAAGCCTCCCAGGTTAGCATCCACCCCGGGAAAGGCGGGGGGGGTCTGGACCCCCGCCTACATGATGGTGCTCGCCCGCAAGCCATGGCGATCACAGCGCACCCTCTCCCCGATGTGCCCCGACCCCGCCCAAGCGTCACCGCTACCCACCCACGTTGTGCAACGGCCGTTGCTTGAAATCGTGCAGGACAGTAGTAGTGCAGAACGGCTTCTTGCCCCAATCAATATCTTGAGCCCGCAAGCCAGGGCGATCACAGCGCACCCTCTCCCCGACGTGCCCCGACATCGCCCAAGCGTCACCGCGACCCACCCACGTTGTGCAACGGCCGTTGCTTGAACTCGTGCAGGACAGTAGCAGTTCAGAATGGCTTCTTGCCCCCGTCAACATCTTCCGCAGTGTGTGCACGGCAGAGGGGCACTGCGGGCTGCGCATGGATTCCTTGAGGAGGTCTTCGCGGAGGGTGGCGTGCCACGTGTCTTGAGGGGGCGGCTACCCCACTGGGGACTTTGGGCTGGGACAGCAGAGGACGACGAGGGCGAGGGCGAGGATGAGAGCTCGAGAGGGACGAGGAACATGTGTTTCTTGAGTTTTCGGCGGTTCTCGGCCGCTTGATTCTCCTTCCTAAAAGACTAATAGATTCTACCCCCCCCCCCGGACTTATCGGTTCCCCCGCGCGTGCTGTAAATTACATATGATTCTGACCACATGTTCATCTTAAGTATGAATTCATACCATCCCAGCCAAGCCGGGTTCCCCCCCCCTGCGGTTCCCTTGTAAAAAACACTATGCGGTGACACGTTTTGCTCTAACATAGCACCTTTTTAACGAATTCCTTGCAAAAAATCTGACAAAGTGCACACGCGCGCGTCGTGGCGCGCGCATGCCGAAATCCTTCAAAAACCTTCGGTTCCGGAGAGATTTCAAAATTGAATTTCCAAACAACATATAAAAACACATGGTTTCGCAACACTGATTCAAAAAACAAAAAAACTTACGCGCGAGCTCTTGCGAAATCTTAAGAAAACCATAGGTTTTCCAAGATTTTCACAAAATGCTACCAAACGGGCTTCGCGCGCGCATGTCGAAATCTGTCGAACGCTCTTGCGCGTGTGCCGTCGCGAGAATCCTCTGCAAAAAATGGGACGAAGTGCAGACGCGCGCGTCGTCGCGGGCGTATGCCGAAATCCTTCAAAAACCTTCGGTTTCGGAAGAATTTCGAAATCGTGCGTCCAAAAAACCTACAAAAACACAAGGTTTCGCAACACGGGTTTTCAACAAAATTGTGCGCGCGCGCTCTTGCGTCGTCGTCGTCGTCGTCGTCCTCCCTCGTCGTCGTCGTCGTCGTCGCCGTCGTCGTCTTCTGTCTTTCCTCGTCGTCTTTGGCGTCGTCGTCGTTTCCGTCGTCGTTGTCGCCGTGGTCGTCCTTCCTCCCTCGTTGTCTTCGTCGGCGTCTCGTCGTTGTCCCTCCTATTTCGTCGCCGTCGTCGTCGTCGTCGTCGTCGTCGTCGTGGTCTTCACTCCTCCCTCGTCGTTATCCTCCTCCCTCGTCGTCGTCGTCCGTCGTCGGCGTCTCGTCGTCGTCCCTCCTATTTCGTCGCCGTCGTCGTCGTCTTCGTCGTCGTTGTCATCGTCGTCGTCTTCCCTCCTCCCTCGTCGTTGTCGTCGTCGGCGTCGCCGTCCTTCCTCCTTCTTCGTCGTTGGCGTCGTCGCCGTCTTCCCTCCTCCATCGTCGTTGTCGTCGTTGTCGCCGTCGTCGTTTTTTCTCCTCCCTCGTCGTCGTCTCCGTTGGCGACGTCGTCGTCGTCTTCGTCGTCGTCGTCGGCGTCGTTGTCGTCGTCGTCGGTGTCGTCGTCGTCGTTGTCGTCGTCGAAAACATTGGAGACGTCGTCGGTGTCGTCGCAGTCGCTGTCGGCGGCGCCGTCGTCGTCGATGTCGCTGTCGTCGTCGGCATCGGTGTCGTGGCCAAGTGCCACGCAGTACCTACCGTCACGGTCTTGTCTGAAGATGTCTTGCGACCAAGTTGCGGGTGGGAGGGTGGGATTTTTGCACGAGCAGTGGAGAGGACAGCTTCAAGACAGTCGAAGTGGGTCGGGGGACCCTTAGGTTCTCTCAGGTTTCGGGCCGGGTGGAGGATGAGAAGGAGGACCATGCTGACGTATGAGGAGGAGGAGGAGGAGGAGGAGGAGGAGGAGGAGTTTGGGGAGGAGGAGGAGGTGGAGGAGGAGGAGGAGGAGGAGGACAACGAGGCGGAAGATCTTGCTTCTGCTGATCCGCCCCATAAACCATATCATCCCATTGTAATCCTAGCCCTGACCCTTGCACCTTGTAATCCTCCTCCCGTCTCCGTCGCATCCTCACCCCCCTCCCCTCCTGTCTCGTTCCTCCCTTCTCCCTATCCCCTGTCAGTCAATCCTCACCCGAATCCTCTCCCAGTAATCCTCCCCCCCGCCCCAACTTCATTGCTCTTGCCACTATTGTGAATCATATTATTTCCTCGTCGCCGCCGCGCCCTTCCGCTCCCCTCCGCCGCTTTTTCCTGGCCCTCCTGCTCTTCCCGCTCCTCCCACCCCTGCTCCTCCTCCTCCTCTTCCTTCTCCTCCTCCTATTCCTTCTCCTGCTGCTTCCCTCCTCCCTCTCTTCGCTGTGCACCGCTCCCCTTTTTTGGATGTCGTCTCGCGCGGTGTCCGCCAGGTCACCCGCCTGCGGACAGCGACGAGAAACACATCGCAATGGAATTGATTTTACAGGAGGACTCTTCGCTAATAGCCAAACAGTAGGATGGGCACTATTGTTCGACGATTTGTTGACTTTTTTGAATGTGTTTTGATAATTTGTTCATTTGTCGTCCAACATGCGCCTGTAGAGGACATGCCCGACCTAGGAATGGATGGCTGGGAGGGACAGGATGCAAGGCGTGGTGCTCGCACTTAGGTTGCTTCCCCTCCTCTCCGTCCGTCGCTGTTGGCTCTGGACCTGTCTTTCGGGCTTGCCTCCGCCCACGATCGGGGATCAATCCAGGGTCCTCGAGCGATCGGTCCTTGGTCGAGGAACGACCGAGGGTTGAGGATCGATCCCCCATCCTCGATCGATCTAACCTCGATCGATCCCTCGAGGAGCAGCGAGCTCGAGAAGGAGAAGCTTGTTGGCCCTCTCACCCTCCTCCCCCTTCCCCCTCCTTGCCGCCATCCTCCTCCGCCTTCGCCTCTGCCGACTTCGCGATTTTTATTCACAGCGTGGACCCCCAGTTGTCAGGACACCTTCCCCAGGACCGACTGTTCATCCCGAGTGTTTTTTGTCACGTCCCAGACGCCTGTGAGGGCCTCCGGGGGCCGAGCATGGAGAACAACCGTCCGCCGTAATGTTTCCCCGACCAGAGGGTCCGCACACAGGCGCCAGAGGCGCACAGCCTCCTGTCCAAGTTGTACGAGCAGTTCGTCTTGAAGCCGGGAGCGAAGGAGCTTGGCTTGATGCTCCGCCACTTCCGTTTCAAGAAATTCTACAAGGGAGGATACACCATATTGCAATTCTCGATAGCGGATCAGATCACTCTGCGCGGGAAGGTTCAACAGGCCGACGAAAAAGGAGAAGGACTTCAATTATTCGAAGCTGGAGCTGGAACAGAGCATCGTGTTGCCTTCGAGAGCTCGGGGGCAACCTCAAGATGGGAGCTGCGCCACAGGGCCACCTCGAGTCCCTCGCGCAGAAGCTCTTGGACCGAAGCCAGCCGCGATGGAAAGGGGGACGCAAACCATGATGTTTTGGGATCAGAGATGGGCTGCCGTCTGTGATCGTATCAACGTACGGGAGTTGCGAGGAGAACTGAGGTTGTGATATTTCATCTTGTGTACGAGCCACTACATACATTTCCATATTATTTCTTGCCACTGGGAATTCCACTTTTGGAGGCGCTGCGTGTATTCAGACGCGGGGAACTCAACCAGGGCGACGACGGATCCACCTCGCCCGCCATCTCTTGTCAAATCCCCACGCAGATCTCATTTTCAACGCAGCAGGCTCGCACCGACCACAACCACCACCGACCTTCCTATGCTGGGATGTGGTCCAGCTACTGTTTCCGCCAGTCTTCGTCGCATTATGATGAGGATAGAGGAAAGAGCGTGTTCTACCGCTGCTGGCGGAAAACCGGGGGGGGTCACTACCGGTTCGAACCCCTCCCCCCCCCCCCCCCCCCTCCCGGAAAAAACCGGGGGGGGGTCACTACCGGTTCGAACCCCTCCCCCCCCCCCCCCCCCCCTGCTCATCATGAAAAGGGGGGGGGGTCACTACCGGTTTCGAACCCCTCCCCCCCCCCCCCCCCTCCGGATCCGGAAAACCGGGGGGGGTCACTACCGGTTCGAACCCCCCCCCCTCGAAAACCGAGTGGGGGTGCGGACAGTGGTGGGGACGGTGTTGGTGGGGACAGTGGTGAGGGGACAGCGGGACAGTGGTGGGGACAGTGGGGGGACAGTGGGACAGCGGTGGGGAGGGTAGTGGTGGGGACAGTGGTGGGGACAATGGTGGGGACAGTGGGACAGTGGGACAGTGGTGGGGACGGTAGTGGTGGGGACAGTGGTGGGGACAATGGTGGGAACAGGGGGGGACAGTGGACAGTGGTGGTGACGGTGGTGGTGGGGACAGTGGTGTGGGGACAATGGGAATGAGGTGGAAACAGTGGGACAGTGGAGGGTACAATGGTGGTGGGGACAGTGGTGAAGGCGGTGGCGAGGACGGCGGTGGGACAATGGGACAGAGGTACAGTGGGGACAGTGGTGGGGACAGTGGGGACAGTGGTGGGAACAGTGGGACAGCTCAGTGGGACAGCGGAGGAGTCAGTGGGACAGTGGGGACAGTGGGGATAGTCGGGCAGTGGTTGGGGCCGTGGAGACAGTGGGGAGAGTGGAACCGTGGTGGGAACAGTTCTGGGGACAGCGGGGACAGTGCGACAGTGGTGGGGCCACTGGTGGGGACAGTAGGGGCGGTGGTGGAACCAGTGGGGACAGCGGTGGTGAGGACAGTGGTGCTGGGAACACCAGTGGGGGATGTGATGCGGACGGTGGTGGGGACCGGGAGTCGTTTGCTGGCGGTGAGTAGGGGGGGGGGGGGGGGGGGGGGGGGGGTGGGGGGGGGGAGGGGGGGGGGGGGGGGGGGGGGGGGGGGGGGGAGGGGTTCGAGAACCGGTAGTGACCCCCCCCGGTTTCCCGGATCGAGGGGGGGGGGGGTGTGGTGGGGGGGGTCGAACCGGTAGTGTGACCCCCCTCGGTTTTCGAGGGGGGGGGGGGTTCGAACCCGTAGTGACCCCTCCCAGTTTTCTGGTTTTCGGGAGGGGAGGGGGGGGGGGGGGGGGGTTAGGGGAGGGGGGGTTTGGGGGGGGAGGGGGGGTTTCCAGCAGGGGGGGGGGGGATTTTCGGAGGGGGGGGGGGAGACCCCCGGGCTCCGGAGGAAAAGGTTGGCAATTTTCCACAGTAAAGCGGCGGTGGATCACGCTCTCTCGGATAGAGTTTACCTTTCTTTTTCGCACTGCCGGCTTGCGGACCGTACGATTTCCAGCAGTTCGTCGCCCCGAGTCGGGTCATGATGGGCTTCCTCCACGAGGGCCGCTACTTCGTCTGGGCCCGCTGGCCTGTCCGCGGCGCGCCATGCCCGCGACCTGCCGCTTCTCTCCCCTCTCCGCCTCTGCCCTCCCCCCTCTTCCCCCTTTGCTCGCCCGAGAGGGCCCTTTTTTGTCCCCAAGGCCTGGGGGGGGGGGCCCACGGCCTGGTGTCTCCCCCCCCCCCACCGAGGGGCGGCTCGGCGGAGCCGCGCCTCGACCCATGGGGGGGAGGGCTCGCGGCCCCGGGGCCCCCCTGGCCCAATGGTTTCACCCCGGGTCCGCTCGGGTGCACCTCGGATGCCTCCGGGCTCGGCGAGCGCTGCGGGGGCACTGCCGGGCGCCCCCTCGCGGCGCAGGGCTCGGCCTCGGCGGAGCCCGAGGGGAAGCACCCCCCAGCCCGCGGGAATCAACACACTTGCAGATATCCGAACCCGATCGGATTCGGGCTGCACGGCGCGCAGCCACCCTGACCTCGACCGCTTGGGAGCCCGATCGCTCGCTCAGAGGTCATGATGGTTTCCCGTTCGCCGCCCGATGTCCCAGTCAGGCCCGACCAGAGACCACGCGCAAGGCCGAGTCTTCTCCTCCTCCTCCTCCTCCTCCTCCTCCTCCTGCTCCTCCTCCTCCTCCTTCTCCCTCTCCTCCTGCTCCTCCTCCTCCTCCTCCTCCTTCTCCTCTTCCTTCACCTGCTCCTCCTCCTCCTCCTCCTCCTCCTCCTCCTTCTCCTTCTTCCTCGTCCTTCACTGCTCTCCTCCTCCTCCTCCTTCCTCCTCCTCCTCCTCCTCCTCCTCCTCCCCCCTCCTCCTTCCCCCTCCTCCCCCTCCTCCTCCTCCCCTCTCCTCCTCCTCCTCCTACCTCCTCCTCCTCCTCCTCCTCCTCCTCCTCCTCCTCCTCCTCCTCCTCCTCCTCCCCCTCCTCCTCCCCTCGCCGCCACCCTCGCGCCTCCCCGCTCCTGCCTGGCTGGCGCCGACAGGCGCTCCCGCTGGAGGAGCTGCTGGCGGAGGGCGGCGGCCCCGCCGCGGCCGCCGCGCGGGGGGGGGGGGCGCGCGTGGGGCCCCGCCGCGGCTGGGCGAGCGGGGCCGCCGGCGATCGGCTGCGGTGCGAATCGATCCGCGGGCTGGGCCCGCGATTCCGCGGGCGCCCTCGAGGGCGCGAAGGTATTCGCACTCCGCGCTCTGCGTTTCGGCTCCTCATCCTCCTCATGTTCGTCCCCCCTGGGGGGGGCTGCGCGAGAGCGTGAAGCAAGGCGCCCTTGGCTTCGATCCAACTCGGTCTTTTCGAGCCGATCGATCCCGCTGCAATTCGATCGGTTTCGAAGTCCGCTGCGGGCCGGGCCCCTGATTTTGCGGCGTTTCGACGTATTTCGCAGCGGAGTCGGTCGAGTCGGTTCGATCACTCCATTGCGGTTTGATCGTTCCGCTGCGGGCTGGGACGACGAATCCGTTGCGGCTCGATCGATCTCGCAGGGGAATCGGTCGATTTGATTCAATCGATCTATGTATGATTCGATCAGCAGCAGCTCATGTGATGCCATGCAAGAGTGCATAACCAATGCACACCGGCTGCGTCGATCCAGTGTCGATTAGCCGCGATTCAGCACCGATGAGCGCCGATCAGCGTCGACCAGCGTCGGCCAGTGTCGTTTCGTAAGCGAAAGCAGGATGGCATGGGGGGCCCCCATGAGTTGCCACAGCAGTGTCGATTTGGCGCGCTTCACGGGCATCGGCAAGGGCCAACTGGAGCAGAACACGGTGATAACCGATGGCGGTTCGACTCAGGACGGTCCGCTGGCGATCCGATCCGGTCCCGATTGGCGACGAGATCCATACATATCCACTGTTCCTTGCCGGGCCCATCCTGGGTCCAGGAGCAGTGTGTATGCCTCCCTTGCCAAGCTGGGAGGGCCAGGAGGGTCTTGGCCAGGAGCAGTGAGGAGGAGGAGGAGGAGGAGGAGGAGGAGGAGAGGAGGAGGAGGAGGAGGAGAGGAGGAGGAGGAGGGGGGACAGGGATGGGGACGTTCAGGAGGAGGGAGGAGGAGGAGGAGGAGGAGGAGGAGGAGGAGGAGGAGAGGAGAGGAGGAGGAGAGAGGCCAGGGGGTTGGAGCCAGGGATAGCGATGGGGGTGGAGCCGGCTGTATGGCCTAATGCTCGTTGGGCTTCGCGCAATGGGGGGGGGGCAGCAAGAGCTGCAGAAAGAAGGGGCCGTCTAGGGCCCCTAAAGTGGCCCTCTACGGCGCAACAGCGGCCTTTAGGTCCCGAGAAGTGTACCTCTCTCTCTCTCTCTTTCCCCCCCTTTTATCGAGCCCCTTGAAGCGACGCCCAAGGCCCGTCCCTGGTCCCGGTCAGCAGAAGATAAACAAAACCTCGTGTCGTTGAAGGACGCGTGGCCAGGACGCGCTTCTAAAAAGCTGCCGAGGCCGCGGTCAGCGCGCCTACGAGCAGGAGGAGGAGCAGGAGCAGGAGGAGCAGGAGGAGGAGGAGGATGATGATGATGAGGAGGAGGAGGAGGAGGATGCTTCAGAGATTCAACTGTTCCCGATTGCATGCAGATTGCGCCCACTGCAGAAAAGGGGGCGAAGGAGGGAGAAAGGCGCCCCCCCGTTGCCACGGCTGGACGCGGCTCCATAAACCAGCCAGCTTCAGCACCTGAAGGTGCTTGGGTGTGGGTTTTGAGCGAATTTGCTGCCACCCTTTCTGAGCTTATCGAGCTCAGGCCCACCAGCCGCCTTCAGTGTCAGGGGGGGACGGGCTCAAGGGCGGGGGGGGGGTCCGAAACCCAGGGTTGTTTCCGGTTGGTATTGGGATCGTCCTCAACGGCCGCCCCATGGCCAGACTTACGGCTCGACAAAAACCCAGGGAGCGAAAGATCAGAGCCACTCGCCTCAGCCGGCCTCATCGCAGCAGCGTGTTGTTCTCACGCGGCGCCCGTTTGAGGCATGCCGCTTGACGCTCTCTTCACCTGTGCTCCAACCCGCAGCGAGCTTCGTCGCCATACGGCGGGCGGACGTCAGAAAGGGGGATCATAGCCCTGCCCCCCCCTGACTCGGCGTCGCGCGCATGTCCCGGCCCGTCCCTCTCCGACGCTTCGAGTTCCTGGACGCGACGCCAGCACCCCAGGCATGCGACCTTTCCCCAGGATCTCGGGCCGCGCGTGGACGGCCCCGAGGCCCGCCGACGGGGTCTGAACGGTCCTCCTTTCCGACGGGAGCCCACTACACAGAAGAGAGGCCTTTCGCCTTATTGATCTCTTGTCTGGGCCCACAGAGCCATCCGATCGCCGGAAGCGACGGGATAGCAACGGCTTGATTGCTTGGGTTCCGCGCCTCCCGGCTAGGGTGCAACTCCTGGGAGGTCAAGTCCGGCATCGGCGCTGGCAGATCCGTGGTCGAAGCTCGGACGAATCCAGCATAGTCCCGCTGAGTCTGGCTTCATTCGGCTTCATCCTGGGCCCAATCCGGCCTAGTCTGTCGGAATGGCTTCCTTGGAACCGGGCTGAATGGCCCTCCTTCGTTCTTGCGCAGACCTCCCCTGAGATGCTTTTTATCCCCGAAGGCGGCGCGCCACAGATCGCTCGCGCCTGGTGTGAGGACGAGTTGTGCGCACACTGCCGCGTCTGCATCTCCCGAGGCGTCGTCGATTCTCGACCCGAGCATGGCACGGGGCATACTCCAGATTTCGTAATAAAGGGAGGGGGGTCTCATTTCGGGGGGGGGTCTCTTCCAGGCTATCTTGGAGGGCCTGGGGGGGTCTGGGGACGATGTTTTGGAGGGTTCTCCCACGATGGGGGGTCTGAAATGGCTTGTCTTGGAGGGTCCAGACCCCCTCCCTTCTATTACGAAATCTGGAGTAGTTTTGTTGACGGCCCTCAGGGGCGAAAAGCTGTGCACCGCACCGCGGCAGAGATGGGCCGAAAGGGAGTAGCCTACTATACCGAATCCAATCTACATCTCTTTGGGAGGCGTACCCAAGGGGGGTTGTCCAGTGGGGTTGTCCGGATCCCCGCTGGTTTGTCCAAGGGGTTGTCCAGGGTAGGCCGTTGTGTCGTAATTCATGAGCGTGGATTGTCCGTGCTGTCGGGGGGAGTGTCTGGGGATTTGCGGACGGGGCGTTCCGGAACGCTCTCAGAGCGTTGCGGAACGCTTTGGGAAGGCCGCAGCGCCCGAGACATCCCCCAGAACGGCCTGATCTCAGAGACTCTCGATTTGTCCTCACCCGATCTTATCCTCGCCCTGGCTTCGTCTTAGATTGTTTTGAATTTGATTTTTCGTCCGTTGAGTTCGGTAGCAAATCATGGGAGCCTGGCGTACACTGTTGATTCCGTCTTTCGCGTCGGTTAGCATCGATTAGAGTTTGGGAGTCGATGGGATAGCCCGATTTAGCGTCGATTTGCGTCGCTTTAGCGTCGAGTAGCGTCGACTCGCAAGAGCCGACAAGATGGTGTAGGAGGCTTCCATGAGCTGCCAGCGTAATTCTTCTGGATTGGAATATTGTTCCGTTGAGCATCGCAGGGCCGCGCGTCGCGTGCAGCTGAGGGGGGGGGGGCGGGGCCAGGCCTTCGCCCGCGCCGTCGCCAGCGAGCTCGCGGTCGACGCCCCCGAGGGCCTCTTCGACGGCGTGCCGGGGGTGAAGGCGCGCCCAGCGCTTGCGGGTCCGCACTTCGGTTGGGCGTCGTGTGACCGGGGGCGCTGAACTGGGGGGGGGCAGGGGGAGGAGGGGGTGGATGAGGAGCAGGAGGAGGAGGAGGAGGAGGGGGGTGGATGAGGAGCAGGAGGAGGAGGAGGAGAAGGAGGAGGAAGGGAGGGGGAGGAAGAGGAGGAGGAGGAGGCCAGGGGTGTAAAGGCGCGCCACGCGCCTGCGGGCCCGCACGTCGCACGTCGGTTGGGCGTCGCGTAGAAAGGTTTACTTGTCCAGCGATTCTTGGGCGTGGTCTCTCGAGTGGTCCAGGTTGGCTCTGGCAATTGCTGGTTCTTTTTGGAGCTTAAGTTGCATGGTTACTCGATGGCCGTGGGCGTCGTCTATTTGGTGGCCTCGTTGGGGGCCGTAGGTGAGAACCTTGTCCGCTTGAACCAAATCTCGGACTTCGTGAATTGCCTGAGTATTCCCTGGGTCCTCCACGGGGACTTCAATATGCATCCTGGTCTCCTGTGCGACTCTGGTTTCTTGGGCCTTACACGATCCCGTGCTGTTGTCCCTGCTAATGTTGAATTTACGTGCAGCGTGGGATGCACCATGATTGATTACGTTGTGTGTTCGTCTGACCTGGCTCCGTACGCGCGTGTGCGCGCCATCCCTGATTCGCCTTTCAAGACACATGCATGCTTGCACGTTCGCATTCCCGCTGATGTGACTACCCAGGAAGTTTGGCGTCGTTCTCGTGCTGCTGCGTTGCCGGCGGCTTTTGGTCCTGATCATCTGTGGCCGCATTATCTTGACATGGCGTGTAAGCACGGCTTTGAATTTCACATCCCGGATGATCTTCGCGAGGCTACTCTCGAGCATACCTTGGCCCACGTTGACGTTCTTCTCTCTGAAGATTACGCATTGTGGTCACGGGCTGCTGAGATGATATATGTTTCGCGGGGATGCGCTCTCCTGGAGGATCTTGACGCTGTTTTAGGACGTGGCAGTTCTATTAGGCGGTTCTCGGGGTCCCTGCGGAGGCGAGGCCAGTGCAAGCAAGCCTTCAATTCCCCGTACTTGTGTTTCTGGTCTATGGTTTACTCCCGGCTTTACGAGTATTGGCGGGCAGTTCGGCGCGGTAGCTGGTCTGTGCATGCTCGGCGTCTCCGCTCTTTCATCATCTCCCAGGCATGCAAAGTGTATTCTTTTCTGGAGCCGCTCGCAGGTCCGCTGGATGCCCAGCGCTGGCATGACGACCTCATTTCCGTGTCCGCGGTCGCTGATGCAGTTCGAGTGTTGATTGATCGCGCAGCTGATGTATGCACGGCAGCTGTTTCTAAAGTTCGTGCTGCCAATTTGTCAGGTGTTAAGAGGTGGCTCCAGGCAGCTTTGCCTGGCGGAGGTCGTAAGGTTCATGCATGGCTAAAGGCAGAAGACAAGCTCAGCGTCGAGTACCTTGTCGCACCTGATGGTGTCCGACAGACTCCCGGCAGCATGATGGAGTACCGGAAGGAGTTTTGGAGTGCCCTCTGGACCCCTACTTCGGACCATCTGAAGCTCCTGAATGAGACCCTGGATGAACTTCGGGCTGAAGCCCAGCTGGCGCTCCTGGAGGTTCCTGAGTTTACTCCCAAAGATGTTGTGCAGGCCGCTTTGAGATTTTCTGGAACGACGGCGGTTGGGGTTGATCAATGGTCTCCGCGCAGTTTCCTGGACCTGCCCGGCCAAGCCTTGTTCTCCCTCGCTGCCATATTCAACCAGTGCGAGAAGGTGATGGCCTTCCCCCAGCAATGCTACTTGAATGTCATGGCTTTGCTTCCGAAATCTGAGAAAGATGAGCGTGCTGTTTCTAAATGTTCGACGATGTACCGGATGTATGTGCGCATGCGAGGTGATGATGTGGACGCTTGGAGTGCAGCACACACTGACTTCTGGGATAGCGCAGTCAAGGGATCATCTGCCCTCCAGGCCGCCCTGCTTCGCGAATTGTGTCATGAAGTCGCTGGCACCCTTGGGTTTGATTCTGCTTCTCTTCATTGGGATATGGAGAAATTCTTCGACCTTGTCATTCCGTCGCTGTTGGTTCAGCTCGCTCTGAAGGTTGGCTACCCTCCTCACTTGCTCTACTTCGGTGTCGTGTTCCACACCTGCCCTAGACTGCTCGAAGTCGCTGGTACGATTTCTGATGTGATTTCTACGGGTCGTTCCATTTTGGCGGGCTGCGGACAGTCGATGCCATGGGTGAAAGCATACTTACATGATGTACTCGATCGTGCGCACCAGAGGTTGCCAGTTGTTCCGATTCGGTCATACGTCGACGATATTACTCAGTATGTTCATGGCTCTCGCCGTTACGTGGTCAGCTCCCTTCCTGGGGCAGCGGCGGCATTTTTCAAGAATGTTCAGTCCCTCGGTTGCATCATCTCGGCCAAGTCTGCAGCAGTTGCTTCCTCTGCTGATCTTGCTCGCGATTTAGGTGCAGCTTTTGGGTACGCACGTGTTCCAGTGAAGTTCACTACCGAGGTAAAGGACTTAGGTGTGATGACGACGGCAGGTAAGCGACGGTGCACATGGAAAGTGAAGTTGCGACGACGTACTGCCTTCCGACGCTCTCGTAAGCTCGCTTACCTTGCCCGTCTATGTGGTAAAGCTAAAAAGATCTACAAGCCTGGGGTGCTCTCGGTGGGGTCCTGGAGTCATTCCGTGGTCGGCCTCACGATGGCAGACGTTCAGGGTTTCAGGTCCCAGGCGGCCCAATGCTCGGGCCATTGGAGTCCGGGAGCGTGCACGACCACGGTGTTGAGCATTGGTGATCAACATGTTGATGATCCTGCCTTCCGTATGCGTAAGGAGCAGCTTCAGGCTCTTGCTGGTGCGTGGCATTGTCTGTCTCCTGGTCAGCGTGTGGGTGTGCAGAGGACCTGGACCAAGCAGCGTGATAGGCTACTCTCGTTGGATGCGCCGCGTCGATGGCGCACTGTTCGTGGTCCCATTGCTGCCACGGTCTGCACTCCTCTCGATCTCGAATGGGGCCCTGACTCCATTACCTCATGGTTTACGCCAGTGGGAGTGTTGAGCATTGAGGCTCGTGATTTTCCATTCCACCTCACGAATGCTGTGCGGAGTACGTTGGATCGTATGTTGTGGGGTAAGGCGTCGAATCATTTTTGTGGGGATGGTCTTGAAAGGGGTGCTGACCTTACCGTATTCAAGAGTTTGCATGCGAAGTTGGTCAAAGATGGTAGTTATTCTGATGCTGCCCTACTCTGCTGCATTGTTTCTGGCGGCACGTGGCCTGAGGCTCGGCTTCAGGATGCGGGGTACTTGACTGATGGCATGTGCCCTCGGTGTGGCGTCGCCCGTGAGACGACGCTACACCGTGTCTGGGGCTGCTCTTCCAACGATCAGATTGACTCGGTCCACTTGCTCAGGTCCCGGGAGCTCGTCCAGACAGCCTTACATGATGAGCACGAACGTTCAGCATTTTGGAACCGAGGTATTCCCACTCCTGCTGCTGCTGTCGCCCCTCTACCTCCGCCGATGGATGTGAAACAGGCTTGGGGCCTGTTCTCGGATGGACGCGTGGTACGAGGCGGCCGATTTGGGCTCGATGGGTCAGGAGGGAAGTGGGCTAAGGATCATCGTCTTCGTCGTTGTGGTTGGGCGGTCGTTCGGCTGGACGAGGCTAGCGTCGACGATTTTGAGTTTCGATGTGATGCGATTCTGGCGGGGACTCTCCCTACTCGGACTCAGTCGAGCCCGCGCTCGGAGTTGTTTGCATTGATTATGCTGCTTACCTTCACGACGGGCGACGTATTTGCATATTCTGATTATCTTCCTCTCGTTCGGGGCCTTAGACGGGATCGATCTTGGGTGGCCAAATCCTCCCCGATGCTGGACCTGTGGGTCCAAATCTGGGACCTCCTCGACGCTCGTGATGGCCGTGTCGAGGTGATCTGGACCAAAGCTCATTCAAGTCGTAGTGTCCGTGTGGCTTGGGGCATTTCTGAGGTTGAGTTTTTCTTGAATTTTTGTGCTGATTTTTTCGCTGGGAAGGCTGCCGCCTTGGGTGAGATTCCTGAGGAGCATGTTCAGGTTTTGCACGAGGTTGATGATATGACCTCGCGCGTCTTGAATCGTCTTTTGGTTGTGACCCGAGAGGTCAGCCTGACCTGCCGGCGCTTGCGGTCTGATCGTGTTGGTCGCCCCCCGCCCCGGCCTCCCGCTATCCCATCTCATTTCACGCGCAAGCAGAGACTGATCGCTGCAGGTCACGCTCCTCGGATGCATGGAACCCGATTTGTGTGCACGGTTTGTCGCCGCACCTTTGATGCTACTCGCGGTCAGGTCTGCAACTTCCGGCCGGGTCGATGTCTGGGGGCGCGCGAGATGAGACCGCAGGTTGGGCGCGAAGCTGTAATTGCGCATCCTGCGGCGATGAGGGCCCATTCCTCGCACGATTTGTCGGTTCTGAGGGGCGTTCTGTACTGCCGAGCGTGCGGGCGATATTGTGTCTCCACCGCTCAGCTCCTGAGCGAAGAGTGTCATGTTGCGAAGGCCCGCGCTGAAGGCAGGCCGTCTGTTGGCCCCACAAAGGCTGGTGCTAGCGTATTGTCTCGCCTCGCGCGAGGGTTGTCCCCAAAGAGTGGCATGTCTTTTCCTTCGCTGTGATTGCATGCTGTGCTACCGAGTCCTGGCCAGATCAGGGGTGCTCATATGGTCCAGACCAGAGGTCCTCCTCCTCCTCCTCCTCCTCCCCTCCCCCATACAACGTTGTATGGTGGTGGAGGCGGAACACAGGCCCAGCAGGAGCACTGCGCAGACGTGCGCGTCTGGGGGCTCGCGCGCGGACGCCTCGGGGTCGGCGCCGCCCCTGGCGCGCTCCGCGCGCGAGGGCGGGCCCGTCTCAGGTCCAAGACATCCGCGTGGAGCGCTTGCAGTTTCTGTTTGTGCCGATCTTTCGCCCCGTATGGCACTGAAGAGGTCCTTTCTGTTCCATGAAGGGGGTTTACCAATCGACATATGTGTGCGTCGCGTCGTGGCGGGCGCCATATGTTCCATATAAAGGGGCCCGAGAAGTGCACCTCTCTTGCCCCCCCCCAATGAAGCCCCCCCCCATCCCCCCCACTTTAGCGGCGCCCAAGTCGTGGGGGTAGGAGGCCTCGGCCTCCAGCGTCCCGATCAGGTTGCCCCCGCTCACCCGCTCCGTGTTGCCTTCTGGACTGCTCCCGGTATATCTGGGGGGGGGGGCATCGGAGAGACTTGAGGGGGACCGTGTCGGGCTCGATGTCCCAGGTTTTAGAGGCGTGATCGTCGGCCCTCGGCGGCTCTCCAGCCTCGGGATGCCTTCAGCAGCTGATGCTCGCCGAGGGGTGTTCTGGGGGCGCCCGCCTCGTCCCGAACTCAGGGGGAAAAGAAACACACAGACACAATTAATCGTCGACTCCCATGAAAATATGCAAAAATATGGGAAGTGGGGGGGAAGACAAAAACCCAGAAAACATGGGAAAATATGGGGAATCTGTTTATTTGTGTGTATTTATTTGTGTGCCCTAATTTCCCTTTACGAACGGCCGCCGGAGAGCCGAGCTACGACCCGACAGCCAGAGCGCAACCAGAAGAACGGCGAGTTCAGACAACGGCAGCTGGCCTTCGGTGGGGGGGGGGGCCGTCGCCGCCACGGTGGGACGCAGCTCGGAGAATCTGGTGCGCTTGGACCCCCAAGTGGGTTTTTTTTGTGATGGCGAGATCGAGGCGAGCCGCGGTACAGTCGGGGCCCTGAAGAAGGAGCCCTTTTCGTTGGGAAGGGGCTCCGTGTTCCTCAAGTGTTTCACAGCTTGCCTCAGGCTTTCCTGAGGTTTTCGATACGAAATCGAAGTTCAACTTATGGAAAATAGGGGCCTCGTTCCTTACTTAGGGTTCCTTAGGTCAGCGCCCCGACTGTATGATACGTTGGGGCCCGCGCTGGCGGCCCACGCGATCGTGGACGAGCCCTGCGGGCGCCCGCGTCCAGCGCCAGTGATGGCCCGTTCGGGGCCCGTGCCGCTGCGCGCAGTGGAGGTGGCGCGGATGGCGCGCGCCGCTTTGCTCGAGCTGTCCAGTCCCAGGCGGCCACTGCGGTTCGAGCGCACTGCGCTGGACCTTCCTCGCCGAGGGCGACAGCGCGGCACGGCTCCGCCTGCGCGCTTCGCTTGAGCTGCAGGAGGGGGATGGGTGGGCCCAGTTCGTCTGTGTTTTATCATCGTGATTGACGGCCTGGGCGTGTCCCGCTCTCTCACTATCCGCAGGGGCTTCGCCCCCCGCCGCCGGCCCCCTTTCTATCATAACGGGATCTATCAGAGTCGCGTCGGTGCGTCTCGACGCTGCCTTGGCGCATGTGGTGCCGCATCTGGCAACATCCTGCGGGGGCGGACTGGAATCATCAGCGCATATTGAGACGTTGGCTTTATCCTAGTGGCCTTCGGGCCATCCTGCCACCGTGCCTGGATTGTGGGTCCGAGGTCCCTTGTATATATGTGTTGGGGTGTCGTGAGGAGCCTCTTGGGGGCGGTTTTGGCGCCTCTTGGGGGCCTCTTTGGGCCTCGTGTGGAGTATCTTTTGGGACTCTTGGAGGCCTTTTGGGTGCGTCTTGGGCGCCTCTTGGGGCCTCTAGGGCCTGTTGGCGGCCTCTGGGGGCCTCCTGGAGGCTCCTCTTGGGGCCGTCGTGGGGCCTCTTGGGCCGTTTTGGCAGTTTCTTGGGCCACTTTGGAGCCCCCTTGGGCTGTCAAGAGGCCCTCTTGGAGGCGGTCTTGGGAACTTCTTGAGCAGTGTCTTGGAGCGTCGGAAAGCCGAAAATGCGAGAAGGCCAACATCTAACACACACACACACACACACACATACACACACACACACACACACCGTTTGCGAAACATCTGATTTGAGCCTCTTGGGGCTGTCTCGGGAGACCTCTTGGCGTTTGTTTGGAGCCTCTTTGGGCCCTCTTGGGCCGTCTTGGAACCATCTATTGGCGCTTCGGAACACTCTTGGCTTCGGCAGTGAGAATATAATGTAATTCGCTCTGGTTTATGGATTCGGGGGCGCGAGTATTGTAATGCACGATGGTTCGTTGCCTCGGGGACGCAAGCTGGTGCGTAACGCATGAAAGATCGCGGCCTCTGGGGCGCGAGCATTATATAATTTACGAGGGATTCTGGATTCGGCGGTGCAAATTTAGAGTGTTTCTGCGTGCCCCACGCCCCCCCACGAATTCAGGGAACGCGATCCTGGCGCGGTAGCCGGCGGGTTTGGGGCTCCGCTCCCTCGCGCGGACTTCAACAATCTACATCAGGAAGCAAAACGCAGGAGTGTATCATTGGAGACTTGAAAACTGCAGCTGTTGCAGGGAACGCCACAATTCGGCCTACAGCCTGCAAGGGGGCCGGCGGATTTGATATTCCTCTCCCTCCGTCGCCCCTCCTCCCTTCGGTGTCGTTCCATTCGTATCATCTTTGGGATGCCTGTTCCGAACTCCGCGCGCCCCTCCCTCCCCCATGTTCTTTCCGCCTCTGTATTCTTTCAAGCTCCTCCGTCTTCATATTCTTTCAGATTCCTCCCTCTCCCTCCTCCCGCCCCCTTCCGCGTCCCCAGATTCTTTTAAACTGTCCCTGGTTCGTAAAGATCATGGCCAGCCAGATGGCTGGCTTCCAAATCCCTCCGAATTCTTCCAAATTCCACCAGATCCTTACACATTCTTACAGGTTCTCACCGTCCAAATCCGTCCAGATTCGTTCACATCCAGATTCCAAATTCGTCCAGATTCGTCGCATCCACGCCTGTGTCCAAATCCGTCCCGATTCGTTCACATGTGCCAAATTCGCCCAGATCCTGCCCAACTCCGCCAGATCGCCTACGTCCAGACCCTGCCTGATTTTTGCAAATGTCGCCAGATTCTTCAGGGCTCTACCAGATCCGGTCCCCCCGTGCTTCGGGTTTTATCTGAGATCGCAAAGTAGAATCAACCATCCTTTATGCGCGGCCACGCAAGCGAAGGGATCGTGCGTGGTGCCACTGTATCCATCTGGCGGTGCGAATGACCCCAGGAGGATATGGAAGACGCAGAAAAAGGTATGGATGAGGGTAACAATCCCCGTCAGTATCAACCGTATATTCACGATGGTGATGGACGGGAGGAAAAGCGTGGAGAAACACAGGGCACTCCGGGTTGCGCCTCTTAGGGTTTTCTTGTGGAGCCTCCTGGGCCCCCTGGGGGGCTCTTTGCTATCTTCTGGGCGCCCTTGGAACCTCTGGGACAGTTTTAAAGAGTCGGAAACCCAAGTCAGCGATAACATGAAACTCTTTCAAATCCCATGTATAACAATCGATATACCTCTCGGGGGGCGCCAGAAGCTTGAATAACGGCGGGCGCGTAAGAATAGTTAGAACATTTTGAAATCAGTGATTTGGTCCAAGCATTCCGAGAGGGTCTCTTAGAGCCTTCTTGGGGTGCATCGTGGCATGTTGGACCACTTCGGAAGCATCTCGAGTCCATCTTGGGTTGTCTCAGTTGCCTTGGAGCTTTCTGGAGGCCCAAAAGAGCGCCCGAGAGCATATTCAGAGCAATCGATGTTCAAGCGACGCGTGGGACGAGGAGGGAGGGTCGGTATCAATAAAAAAGTCAACAGAGACCTTCCCATACGGCACCATAGCAATCCAGCACGCCGTAACGTGCCGCTGGCACGGTGGCTGATGATGCAACCAAGAACATGCCTTTCTATCATCAGCCGCCGAGTGCGCAGCCCATGGCGCAGCCCAAAACAGATTCGCTTGCGGCAGCCAGGTGCGGAACCTACGACTCACCCTGTGGATGGCGCGGCGCAGCCCATGGATGGTTCAACGTACGGCGCCACCCGTGGATGCCGCAACCTCGGGCGCATCTCATAGCAATGGCGCGACCAACGGATTTCCCACACGATTCCACCGATTACGCAACTTAATGTTGATCCGACTGTTGCACCGGCGCGGAAGTGAGCAGTCTGGCCCAAGAGGAGGTGGCGTCAGGTTCTTGTCGGGATGCTTGTGTCCTTGATCCTGTGTTGGCTTGACATTTCGACTCGGTATGCTGTGATGCCCGCGTCCGCCTCTTTGTCATCGTGAGGTGCCCTGACTTCCCGACTGACTGGCTGAAGGATTGACGGGTCGCACGCTTTAGCAGGCACCTTCATCGGGGGCGGAAAAGAGGGGGGTGATGACTAGGGGGGGGTGGATATCATGGCGTGGGCCATGATATTTCCCCAGATTTCATGGCGCCTCTTCTTATTTCATTACGTCCCTGGCCCCCCCGCTGGGCCGCGCACATGCCGCCGGTCATGATTTGCACCCCCCCCTCTTGGACACCCCCCTCTTGGCCGCTCCCGACTTCATTTTTGGCCGCCGGGTGCGCAACCCACGACGCAACCGACAGCAGATTGCTTCAAGTCCCGGCGGCCGAGGGCTCCACAGATGGCGCATCCTGTGGCGCCGGCCGCGCGGCTTCCCCAGCGGCGTAGCTCATGGCTCAGCCCCTGGCACACCGTGTGGCGCAACCCACGCATGGCTCGGGGGCGGAAAAGAGGGGGGTGATGACTAGGGGGGGGGGTGGATATCATGGCGGGGGCCATGATATTTCCCCAGATTTCATGGCGCCCCTTCTTATTTCATTACGTCCCCGGCCCCCCCGCTGGGCCGCGCACATGCCGCCGGTCATGAGTTGCACCCCCCCCTCTTGGACACCCCCCTCTTTGCCGCTCCCGAATGGCTCAGTCCACGGATCGGATGTAGCCCATGGGAGGTTAAATTCAACATCCGTGCTGGCATGTCCTTGGTCGAAAGCTGACCGCATTTCGCTGAACCCCTGTCGGTCCGGCTTGATCCCATCTAATCCAGTTTGATCCTGCTTATGAGTCTGGTTACATCCCGCGTGATCCAGATTAGTCGGGTTTCATAGTTTTTTCATCGTTCTGACGAGGACCTCCCAGGAATTGCCTCCGAGTCGTGGTGCAATCCGTGGAATCGCAGGACCTATTGTGCAACAATGGGCCAGAGGAGGAAAGGGTACCGATGCCGCTGCCCGTGCTTCGATTTCGTCATTTTGGGCCTCTTGGGGGGACCTCGTCGCCATTGCTGGATTCGCTTCGAAATTATTGTCAGAACCCACCCGGTTCCGTTTCGGGATATGTTGGTTCCTTTACGAACGGTGCGGCCCTTGGCGAATGCGTGTTTTGATTTGAGGCGCAACGCATGGATGGCGCATTTGGCCCTATTCGAGAGCGGGGGGATCATGACGAAGATGAGCAACAGACGAGCCTTGTAGAGCGTCGGTGGCAGCAGACGATCTACAGTTGTCTGTCTGGCAACCCCAGGATAAGGAAAGGCGTTTTCGCGGAGTCGTCCCCGAGCGCCCTGGATCCGCCGTGGAGCCCGACACAGGGTCCATTTCAACCCGACGGGTCTGGTTAATGATCTTGCTTTGGGATCGATTTCTGTCGACCCGATTTGGCTCCATTTTGATAGTCCGGCGATCCGATCTGGCCGGTTGCTTGCACGGCGCTGTGTGGTGCAACCGATCCGATTCTACTGCGACTCCGTGCCGATTCGGCCCGATCCGACGCACCACGATCCCGTTCCTATGTCGGGTTCATTCCTTATGTCCTGATTCGATGCGGATTGATTCCGCCCTGGCGCCCGACGCACCCGGGATGCCCGCCAGCTCGCAGAGGCACCAAGGGTTCTACGTGATGATGCATCTCCTGGGATGCTAGATTCGGCGTCGGCGCTGGTAGATCCGCTGTCGGATAGCGGCCAGGTCTGGCATCGTCTGGTTGACGTTTGGTCTTTCCTTCCAAACGTAGTCTCCCGGGGCTCGGCAACTCGGGTAGAATGGCCTCCGAATCAGGCGTAAGAGCGTTTAAGCTTTCTTACGAAGGTCTCCCAGGAGTTGCCTCCCATCATTTTCCAACTCGGCGCTGGGCCGTCTTCCCTGGCCCCCAGGGCGCCGGAGGCGCCCCCAGGTGGGCCCTGCGCCAATCCAAGAAATCCGCGCGGACCTGCGGTTTGATATGCCCTCTCCCTTCCTCTCATTCGTGCCCGATCGTGGTCGCACCCATCCTTCTCTCAGGGAAGGCATCACCACCCCGACCCTGATAATTGGTGTTTGCAAAACGTCCTTGGGCGTTTACTAACCAGCCCTGCCCTCTTCGATTCCTTCCTTGCGTGCGTTTACTTGAATGGCTTCGCTTGTCGGTGTGTTTACAGTCAACCCGCACAAGAAGGATGAGCAATGTTCCAAGATTCTCCTTGCATTCTTCCACTTCGGGCCGGTCCATCCTTGGCCGTTTTCGCTGGCCGCGCCCCGCTCGAAAAGTGTCGGCATGGCCCTCCAAGGCCCTTGCATCCGTATCCCGCGTTTTTATTATACAGGTGCGCTGTATTCAGAGGGTGGACGTTCTTCTCCCTGCTCGCTCCGTGAGGTGCCGCCGCCTGGGGTGCCGGTGGCCATGCGCGCCGCGCTGTTGCACGCTGCGGTCAAGGCAGAGGCCGAGAGCATCGGCAAGGTGGAGCGGGCCGAGGGCATCATCAAGGCGGGCGCCGACCCCGCCCCGAAGGCCCCCATGGAAGTGGGGCGTAGGGGGGGGAGGGCAGGACTTCGCAGAAGCACCCCTGCTTCTCAGGCGCGGGTCTTCTCTGCAGATGTAGGGCCAGCGCCGTCTGAGAAGCAGCCTCCTGCTATGAGGCCTTCCCCCCTCCCCCTGCTCCTCCCCCCTCCTCCCCTTCCTCCTCCTCCTCCTCCTCCTCCTCCTCCTCCTCCTCCTCCTCCTCCTCCTCCTCCTCCTCCTCCTCCTCCTCCTCCTCCTCCTCCTCCTCCTCCTCCTCCCCCCTCGCCCTACCCCCCTTGGTGCGCGCCGCCAAAATCTATGGGCGCGTCTCGTCCTCCCGGTGCCTCGCGTGGGCCTCTCCGTCGCCACGGCCGGAGGCACCCTGGAAAAGCTGGGTCGGAACGCCCCCTCCAGGTCCTCCTCCTCGTCCTCCTCCTCGTCCTCCTCCTCCTTCTGCTCCTCCTCCTCCTCCTCCTCCCTTTTCCTCCTTCTCCTCCCTCCTCCCTCCACCCTCCTCTCCTCCTCCTCCTCCTTCCTCCTCCTCCTCCTCCTCCTCCTCCTCCTCCTCCTCCTCCCCCCTCGCCCTACCCCTTTGTGCGCGCCGCCACGGCTGGAGGCACCT
Source organism: Prorocentrum cordatum (assembly GCA_963575745.1). Taxonomy (NCBI): domain Eukaryota; class Dinophyceae; order Prorocentrales; family Prorocentraceae; genus Prorocentrum; species Prorocentrum cordatum. The sequence continues at coordinate 645,158 of CAUYUJ010015782.1, read as the reverse complement.
TGGAAAAGTTGGGTCGGAACGCCCCCTCCAGGTCCGCGGGTCGACTTCTCGAGTCTCGCCACGAGGCCAACTCAGATCTTCACCACCCACCAAACCACCCCAACCCAACCCGAAGGCTCAGATTTACCCTCGATTTCTAGTGGGGGGGGGTCCGGGAACATCGAAAACAACACAGATGGAGCCCATACCCCCCCCAACCCGAAATTCGGGTCTTCGGGTTGGGTTGGGGGTGGTCTGGTAGGTAGTCAGATCTCTGGCGATGTGCTCTTGTTCAATCGTAGTGGAACGAGCAATGGCATAAGCATACAAACTCGTAGGTCCGCGCGGACCTCCGAGTTTTGTGTCTCTGCCTTTGCTCGCTCCCCTGAATCGGGGCGTGTTCCTCGATTTCTGTCCTCGAGGGCCGCTGCAGGGCCCCAGGGCCGTCAAACAATGGTTTGGGGGCGAACAACTGTCCCTGTGGAAGTGGTCGGGACCCCTCAGGGGCCGCGGATTGACAAGGTCAGATCGGCAGATGCCAGGTGTCGGGCCCGGAGGGCAACGTGTGCTGCCTCCCGGGGTCCTCCGCGGGGCCCAGTGCCGACGACTCCAGATGCTGAAGCTGGTCCCCGGGGAAGCCCTTCCCCCCAGGTCCAGGGCCAAGGCAGGAGAAGAAGTCGAGGCCCGTTTCTGCCAGGGCCCTTCACCTTCGTGCCAAGGCGGGCGCGCGCGCGCGCGGGTTCCCCCGCAGCGGACTGCAGAGCCGTGGTTCGACGCTCCCGGGCCATGCTCAGATCGGAGCCGCGCTCTCCCAGGCCACCCGCTAAGCCAGGGGGTGGTCGTGCCTCGCGGCCTGGGCCGAGCAGTTCGCCGTCTCCAGGGTGGAGTCCGCCCTTCGACTGCTTCCCTGGCGGGTTGACGTGGCCCGAAGTCTTCGTTAGAGCGGTTGGGGGCCTCCAGGCTGGAGACTCTGCTGCATCTCCCTCCCAACCTTTCAAGAACCATGCTGGTCACTCGCGTCCTCCTCCGCCTCCTCCTCGTTCTCCTCCCGTCCTCCTCCCCCTCCTTCTTCTCCTCCTCCTCCTGCTCCTCCTCCTCCTCCTCCTTCTCCTCCCCCCTCCTCCTCCTCCTCCTCCTTCTCCTCCTTCTCCTCCCCCTCCTCCTCCTCCTCCTCCTCCTCCTCCTCCTCCCTCCTCCTCCTCCTCCTCCTCCTCCTCCTCCTCCTCCTCCTCCTCCTCCTCCTCCTCCTCCTCCTCATCGTGTCTCTCGTCTCACTGATCACACATCTTCCGGTCAGCAGGCTTTTTGTTGGGGACGCCCTTACAACTTGGATCGGATTGAGTGCCCGCCCGCTCGGTCGAAGCGGCTGCAGGCGTAAAAGCAGTGTGCGCTGCGATGCAGCGCGGCGTGTCCAGCAGTGACGGTTAAGTTGAACATGTGGATGGTGACGATTGTGAGGAGGAGGAGGAGGAGGAGGAGGAGGAGGAGCAGCAGAAGGAGGAGGAGGAGGCGGAGGAGGAGGACACGGTCGAGGATGAGGCGAGGGACGAGGAGGAGCTGTAGGGAGGGGCGGATAAACACGAGGAGGATGGAAAGGATGGAGAAGCACGGAGAACAGGGGGGGAGGAGGCTGGAGGGAGGCGGAGGCAGGGAGGGGGTAGGAGGGAGGCGGAACGAGAAGGAGGGTTGTGAGATCTCTTCGAGCCGCCTGCTAATTTGACTGCCGGCCTTTTTGTCGCGTTAGGACCAGGCCAGGACCGCGCGGGCGATGGTGGCCGAGGGCGGAGGCGCGAGGAGAGAGGACGGGGGCAGGCGGATCATGAGGCGAATGAGGAGAGGAGGATCGAGGAGGAGGAGGATGATCGGGGAGGAGGGGGAAGAGGAAGAGGATCGGGGAGGAGGAGGAGGAGGAGGAGGAGGAGGAGGAGGAGGAGGAGGAGGAGAGGAGGAGGAGGATCTAGGAGGAGGAGGAGGAGGAGGAAGATCGGGGAGATGAGGATCGAGGGGGGGAGGGGGGAGGTGGGCCGCGCGCCAAAGACGGAGGACGGAGGCATGGGCAGGGTGAGCAGCAGCACGAAGGCGAGGAGGACGACTCGGACGCCGCGAGCCGGCATGCACAGGGCAGCTGGTAGAGAGCGCTGCGGAGGTGCGAGAGCCCCAGGCAGTGCAAAGGCATCCCGTGGAAAACACCACCTCGGAAATTGGAGCATGTACATTACCAGTGGCGGGCTGTTTTTCAATCCCAGGGTTTCTTGAGGGTCGAGGACGACGCTGGGGTGGTGTGGTGTATACGTTTTCCCCGATGTCCATATGAAACAACGAAAATGCACACACCAGGGTCCCATATACACCAGGATCCGCTCTCCAGTGCAGAATCTGATGCAGGGCCGGAAGAAGCGTCGGTGTATAGTGTTCGATTCCTTACCACCCTGACAGACTGCGACCTCCTGTGCCGGCGCACTGCAGCAGGCTGGCGTCGCCCTCCGCGCAGCGGCGGTGCCGGCACGCGGGAGTTGGAATCGGAATGCCCGTCGGGGGCCTTTCTGGGAAGCCTCAAATGAGAAGGTCGTTTGGGGGGCCTTCCTTCAGGAGGGAAAAAAACACACAGACACAATTAATCGTCGATTTCCCAGAAAATATGGGAAAATATGGGAAGTGGTGGGGAAGACAAAAACCCAGAAAATATAGGAAAATATGGGGGATCTTTTTATTTGTGTGTATTTATTTGTGTGTCTCAGTTTCCCTTCATTCCTGGGGCCCAGTCAACGGATCTGTCCGCCTCATAGTCTCATAGTTTCGGCTCTAGCTCGACTCGACTTCGAGGGCCTCCAGAGGGCCAGTTTTTCCGGGGCCGTGCGGAAGGGGGGTGAGGGCCAGGGGTGTGTGGATATGGCACCCCGTCTTTGTTTTCTTTCGGCCGCGTTCCTCCTCCCTCCACCTCTTGCATGGTGGCACTATTCGCTCCAACGGAACCCCCGCTTATGCGTTTCACCGCCAGAACAGTCACCCTCTGTCTAGCCGCCGACACAAAAAAACCTGTGTGGACACGGCCTGGCGCCGTGAAGCCTCCCAGATATCACGGCACCGTCGTCTTCTTGGAACACATGCTTTGGCCCCCAGACGCCCGCGCACATGCGTCAGGCCATGCTTCAATCACCTTCGCCCCGATTAGTGCGATCGGGTCGATCGTTGGCCCTCTGTCGTCTCGTTTTCCCGTCGCTCGCTCTCATGCGCAACTCGGGTTCGGTCCGGTTCTAGGTCGCTCGCGGATCTGCATGCTCCTCCTCTTCCTCGCCTTCCTCCTCTTGCATCTGGGGGGGGCAAAGAGTTCGCTCCAGGTGGCCAAGGCCATGGTCGTGGTCATGATAGACGCGGCCGAGGCAGAAAAGGACGGGCTGTGGTCCACTCGTCCGCCCTCTTTCTAGCGTGTCCCTGGCTTTACGAGATCGGCGGCAACTAGCAATATCGCTCTTGCTCGATCGCTTGCCGTTCCCATGTTTCTGGCAACATTCTAGGTCTCAAATTGTGTCCGACTAGGTCGGGTCGGACGCCGACGGCGCCGATGTATCGCCGATTCGTTGGCGATGCGTCGCGATCCTCCGACCCCATCTACTCGGATCTCGTTTGGGAGACCTCCAGAGATGTCGATGCCCGCACTTGCCGTCTTTCGAAGAAGACAACATTGCGTAAACATGCACTTTCGGAGGCCCGCGCGGGTCCCTTGGACCTGCGTTGAGCCCCCCCATGGTGATGCCTCTGGCGCCGCCACTTGCGCGCTTCGCGCGCCAGGCTTCCAGCGCAGGACCCGAGCCATTGGCTGTCTATTCTTATTGAGCCCGTTGCGTGATACTCGACCCCGAGAGGTCGCCGCGGCGATCGTGGCGGCCGCAAATCGGGGCAAGGTGTTTGTCAAGGAGGGGCACGCCGCCCCTTCCAGAGCCCCCGCCCCCCCTTTGCGACGCACACGTGGCCCAGACTGGCGGCAGAGAGCTGCCAGCGTCCGTCCAGCATGGGCAGCAATGTTTTTTTTGTTTTGGGGCCGCTTGCCGCGCAGACATGATGGCGTTGCGTTGCCTACCGTGGGGGCCCATGCCGAGACACACCCTGCTCGCCTCCAGGGTGCCCTGGGTCTCTTGGGTTTCGATGGTCTCCCTCTGGAGGGCGTGACCTTTCTCCGCCAACACTCCACGGACGTCCTGGGGTCTCAGGGTTGGGTTTCCTGTGGAAGGCCTCTTGTGCACTGGCCTCCCCTGTGCCACGGAGCCGCCGCACCTCCTGCAGCGGGCCGCCCCCCGGGGAGGGGCGGGTCGCGGGCCGCAGCCCTCAGGGGCGACCAGGGGCCCCCGAGGCCGCAGGGCGGGCGCGCCCCGAGACGGCGTGATGCGCGGACCGCCTCCAGGCGGGCGGCCTTCCCCCCCCCCCCCGCGGGCGAGGGCCTCCCCCTCCCGCCCGCTCGGGGGCCCGCCCCGTCCAGCCGACGAGGAGGAGGTATACCGGGCACCGCTTCCGTCCCCTCGAGTTCCCCGTGCTGGGCCTCCTAGAGGCGGCCCTCGTCGCCTCGGCCGGATTCGCCTCGAAGTGCTGGTCAGAACGCGCCCCGGGAGAGGTCCCTGCAGCAGCGGTATGTCGGGGGCGGAAAAGAGGGGGGTGATGACTAGGGGGGGGTGGATATCATGGCGTGGGCCATGATATTTCCCGAAATTTCATGGCGCCTCTTCTTATTTCATTACGTTCCTGGCCCCCCGCTGGGCCGCGCACATGCCGCTGGTCATGATTTGCACCCCCCCCTCTTGGACACCCCCCTCTTGGCCGCTCCCGAGTATGGGCACACTGTTGTTCCCCCGGTCCAGCTCCGTCGTCCTCCTCTTCCATCTGTTTCTGGTGTTTCACATGGGCAAGGCTGCTGCTCGGACAGACGACGCTGTGTTTTTTTCTGGTGGCGCAGGCGTGTATCTGAAGGGCCTCGCTCTTCGGCTGCCGGACACAGGCTGGATTGCGCCAACTTATGGCCACATTGGAACAGCTTCAGGGCCTTCTTGGGCCTTTCTGTCTGGGGCGTCATAGGAGACGAGGGAGGGAGGGGGAGGGAGGCAGGGAGGGAGGGAGATGGAGAGGGAGACGAGAGTGAGGGAGAGAGAGTGAGAGAGAGAGAGAGAGAGCGAGAGAGAGAGAGAGAGCGAGAGAGACAGTGGGAGAGACCGAGAGTGAGAGAGAGAGAGAGAGAGCGAGAGAGCGACAGGGAGGGAGAGATCGCAGCAGTTCGGCGGGCCGGAGTCAGTCTGGCGCGAGGGTTGCAGGCGCCCTCCGCGCCAACCTCACGTGGCGGGCGGTGCCGCATGTGCGATCAGGGGATGGGGTATACATTCCCTTAGCGCGGTCGTGGGGACCCCGATTGGAAAAAAGCATCGGATCTGCAGCGATCAGAGCGTATAACGCTCCCGACAGGGAGGGAGAGAGAGAGGGAGAGGGAGACAGAAAGAGAGAGAGAGAGAGTCCCTCAATGTCGCTCCGAATAGGATAAGGAGAAGCGCCTCGCGGTCCTGGACTCCCTTGTGCTGTACCTGAGCAGCGCTGAGCAGCTCTGCGAGGAAGGGGCCGCCGCCGCCCAGGAGGCAAGAGGGAGGGAGGAGAACGAGGATGAGGAGGCGGGTGAGGAGACGCATCGTCGTTTACGGAGGCAGAGAATGCAAGCGGCCCGAAAGAGGTGCCCAAGAGGGGCCCCAAAGGGTTCCTGAAGTGATCCTTTAGCGCCCTTTGTTTCCCACCCCATGTGGGGCACCTCCCATTACCACCCGCCCGACCTGGTTTTACCGGTGGCAGCGATGTATTCTACCACCTATCGGGGGAACGTAAGATGCCCAGGTGGAACGAGAGGAAGCGGCATGCACACTGTTTGAGCTTCGGCGGATCTTTCGGATCGGCGCTCGGGCCCGCCTGGCGGCGCCCCTGGCGCCGCCCATGGAGGTGGGTCCAGCGCCGGTTCAAGAAATCCGCGCAGCCCTCCGAGAGTTTGTGTATGTGCCGTTGGTTGCTTCCTCTAATTCTACCGCTCGTCCACTGAAGTTGGTGAGCTTACTTGCGCGCCAAAGCTGCCACTGCTGTCTCGTAAACCAACATGGCACTACCACCTCCGACCACCACGAGGGCGGGGCAGACTTGCCGAAGGAGTGCCGCGACTCGGGGTGGCGCTTCGAGAAAGGTCCCAGTCTCGACTGCCAGCCTCGACGGCTGCCAAAACCCCCCACACACACACCCCTTCCCGGCACCCCGCTGGCCAGGGATTCTCGCGGGTGCCGCCGTCAGGGGTGGGACTGGCATTTGGGGTCATCCCCTGCTCCGCCGAAGCGCGGCCTCAGTTTGGGCGCCTCACAGAGGCTTGCCATTGTTGTTGCTTGTGTGTTTGTTGCTTGTTGTTTTTCCTCCACGCCCGGAGGTCTTGGTCTGGTCCGCCATCCCGTCTGCTCGCCCCCTGCGCACTCCCGAGGTCCAGGTTGCCAAGCTGGAGCCAGAGGGTGTGGGTCCGGGCGCAACAAAGAACCACAACCACAACCCAGTGGCTTTTTCTGGAGGGCCCCTCTGGGGAGAACCCAGCCCGACCTCGACATGAGTCAGTTGTAGTTGTCGGCGATTTGATTGTGCTGGGACGCCCACATCTGCCACAACCAGTAAAGAGCTGGTGTCGGTGTTCTGACGATTGTCAGCGTGCGCAGGACATCTCCCAGTGTGTGTGTGTGTGTGTGTTTTTCTGTGTGGTAGTGGTCGCTCGTTCTCCTAACAATGGCGTCGGAGGATGTCGCCGCACCGTCAATGCGTGGGCGATGCGGGCGCGATCCTGAGCCCCTTCTTCTCCGCCCTGACGGCGCTGGCTGCATCGCCGATGCCTCGGCGACGCGGCGCGATGCGCAGACCCCATCCTCTCGGAGCCCCGTTGGGCAGCCCCACCACCTCGGCTCCAGCTGCCGGGAGGTTGAGTTCGGCATCGGCGCTGGTACTTCCGTGGTCGAAACGTGCCCATTCTGGGCATCGTCCCGTGGGATTCCCTGCTGATTCCGCGTGCCCCAGCTTCCTCCTTCGATTTAGTCCAGGCCATTCCGGCTTACTGGTCCCTTGATCGGGGCTGATGGCCCCTGATCGTTCCAACGAGCACCTCCCAGGAGTTGCCAGCACCAATGGTCTTGGCCTGGCCACGCCAGGCGCCAAGCGGCAGCCTCGAGCCTTCACAGGACATCCATGATGGATGCCCTGTAGAGGTGCGAGGTTGGATGCTGTGACATGTCCTCTGTGGGTGCGACGTGCGAGTGTTCTTCTCGGAGGGAGGGGGGCGGACGGATGGATGATCCAGCCGTCCCCCCCCCCAGAAGGGGATTATCTCTATAACTACCGCGTGAGGGACCGAGCTCCGGGGGCATCAGCAGGCGGTGGATATTGATGCATTCTTGCCCTGGGGGGTGGAGGGGGGAAGATATATCCATGCTCACCGCAAGGGAGTCACTGTTTTACACCCTGGCGATACAGCGCGTGTGTGTGGGGGGGGGTTAGGGGGGAGAGGGCTGGTCGCGTCACGATTCGCGCCGGTGCCGTCTGGGGATGCTGAAGGATGGCTCATTCCCGGACGGCGCCGGCGCGAACCGTGACATATCACCAGGTGGGGCCCAGTCGTGGGCGATGCCGCGAATAGTGCAGACATGGGCTCTTGGCGAGAGCTCGATCCCCCAGGCGGCGCTTCTGGCGAAGGATTGCAACAAAAACGAAGGATTGCAAAAAACAACCCAAGGATTGCAGAAAACCCAAGGGTTGTTTTGCACTCCTTCGGTTTTTTTTGCAATCCTTCGTGCAGACATGGGCTCTTGGCGAGAGCTCCCGAAGCTCGATCCCCCAGGCGGCGCGTATGGCCAGAGGGCCCCGCCTCGCCAGCAGCCGCCGTGGAAGCATGCGGAGCGCACAGCAGGGAGCGGCGGAGGGGGCTCTCCTGGCCGCGGCGGGCCCGGGCCACGGGCAGGTTCCAGGTGGTTCCAGAGCTCCAGATCTCCAAATCTCCAGATCTCCCCAGATCTCCCCAGATCTCCAGATCTCCAGATCCAGACAGGTTCCAGGTGGTTCCAGATCTCCAGATCTCCGGGGAACGGCCCCAAATCAGGAGGGAAAGAAACACACAGACACAACTAATCTTCGATTCCCAGAAAACATGGGAAAACATGGGAAGTGGGGGGGAAGACAAAAACCCAGAAAATATGGGAAAATATGGGGGATCTTTTTATTTGTGTGTATTTATTTGTGTGTGTGTGTCCCAGTTCCCCTTCCGTTCCAGACGGTTCCAGGAGGCTCAAAGTCTCCAGGGAACGGCCCCAGAGCCCGAGCCCCTGCGGAGCCCAGAGCGGTGCCTCCCTCGCCGTCTTGGCCGTGCCGCCCGCGGTCGTCGGGCGGCGCGGCCCCGGGGAGCCCCGAGGAGCTGGCGCCCGACGTGGAGGCCGAGAAGGCGCGCCGGAGGGGGCGGGTGCCGCGGGTGCAGCGGGGCGCACGGCCTCGCCGCGGGGCTGCGAGGACTCCCAGGAGCTCTCAAGCCAGGGCGCGCGCTGAGCATACGTCGTCGTCGTCGTCGTCGTTTTGGGTTCGTTTGGGGTTTTGGGTTCGTTTTGGGGTGGGCCGTCGTCGTTTTGGGTCCGTTGGAGTGGGCCGCCGTCGTTTTTGTCGTTCGTCGTCGTTGGAGTGGGCCGCCGTCGTTTTTCGCAGGGTGCCCCCGCGTCTGCGGGGCCGCGGCCTCGCGGGGCTCGGCCCGCGAGGCCGCGGCTGCGGACACGGCCTCCGCCCACGACGGAGGACGGGGCGCCTCCGCAGTGCAAGCCCAATCTTGGGCCCCCTCCTCCATCCTCAACAAGGGCGCCCTCGAGGGCGCGAAGTTATTCGCGCTTCGCGCTTCTCGGTTCGGCTCCCATTCCTCCTCCTCCTCCTCTTCTCCCCTGGGAGGCGGCGCGAGAGCGCGAAGTTATTCGCGCTTCGCGCTTCGCGCAGCGCGAAGCGCGAAGTTGGGAGCCCTTGCCTCAAGGCCGCATCCCTTCGGGCCTGCCCCATCTTCGGGCCGCCGGCAAGAGATAGGGGGGGGGGAAGAGGGCGAGGACGGAGAGCACGAGCGGGGCGGAGCAGAGGCAGAGCGAGGGGTGCCGACACCACGGCGTAGACGGCAAGCACCGTCTGGCTCGAGCTCGAGCCCGGGTTCAAGTTGTGATGGCGCAGTCCTCGGCCTCCCAGATTGGGTCCGAGTAGATGGGGTCGGTGGATCGCGCCGCATCGCCGATGCATTGGGGATTCAGCTCGATGTGGAGCGCCGACTCCCTCCGCGCCGGCGTCGCCGACGCGTCGCCGACGTCGCCGATATATCGTCGATGCATCGGCGATGCATCAGCGATGCGGCGCGATCCTCCAACCCCATCTACTCGGACCCCTTTTCGGAAGCCTCTGGCAATTGGTTCTCCGTCTGGCTCTAGGACGTGTCGAGTGCCTTGTTTTTGTCGGGCCCCGGCGGCTGCGGTTCGCTCAGCAAGCTCACGCAATGGATACACGCGGCAGCATGCACGCATGCGCACACCTGCAGCTACTCCTGCAAAGTCCGTGCCATCACGCGCTGCAGCGGTAACGATGCTCGGCGGAAGTGCGGCCCCGAGGTGGGCCAGCCGAGGCCATGGCGGCCCTCCCACTGGCGCGTTCCGTTTTTTTTTTCTGACCTCCTGGAAGCTCCTCGTCGTCACGGCCGGGTCCGCTTCGAAAAACGGGTCTGGATGTATGATGTTCCAACCTTTTTTAGCTTGGATCACCCGAAAGAATTTCGAGCACCACGAAAGCACCGAAGTCGGAGGGTTTTCCTGTGTCGGGCCCTTGGAGGCGATACTCGTTCGACACAGTTTCGATACTGCTCGGGGTGCTCGAAATTATCTCTGGGATGCGGTCCTTGAGCACGATGGGAGCAACATAAGTCTGGATGGCACTTGGCGAGGGGTCCGGGGACCGGTTTTGAGCGGCCTTGGGCCCAGTGTCGGGGGAGCGTACGACCCGGGTTTGCCAGGACTCGGGTTCGCCATCGGTTTTTGACGACCGCGCTTCGGATTTTGACGAGGAGGAGTTTCGTGGGATGTCTGCAGCGGGAGGCCTCGTCAAAATGCAGGCTCGGCCCCGTTATTTTTTTGACGACCTCGTCGGGGATTTCCGAGTCCAACGGAACCCGGGTCTTACGTCCCCCTGACAGTGGGGAGGAGTCCCGAGGAGGTGCGCGTGGATCAGCGAGGGGTGCCGTGTCCATACAGCGTCGGCGCGCTCCGTCGCCACGTCATTGGGCGTCATCGGCTTCACGTCTCGGGGGGTGCCTTCCCCGATCTGCGGATCTGGCGCCCGCGCACGGCTCCCTGCCGTGGAGGCCAGTGCCACGGAACACCCTGCTTGCCTCCAGAGGGTTTCCCTGGGTTTCTTGGGCGTCGATGGTTTTGCTGTGGAGAGCGTGACGTTCCCACACCAAAACTTGATGCTCGTCCTGGGGTCTCAGGGTTGGGTTTCATGTGGAAGGTCTCTTATGGTCGAGCCCCTACTGGAATGCATGTTTGCGTGCGCCCGTGAGGGGGCTCACGGGGAGGTTCGAGGTTCAACGTGGACTATCTTCACCCGTTGCTCTTGTGCTTCCGCGGATGTGTCTCCTCGCCCCTCTCCCAGTCCTCAAGTTTCCTCTTCCTCCTCCACCACCTCCACCCCCAGCTCCCAAGGATTCCCACTCAAGCCCACATCTGTCTCGAGCGCACGAGGGCGTCTACCTTCTCTCCTCTCTCCTCTTGCCCTTTACGCTCGCTCAACATGAGTACTACTCTCCTCCTCTCACCCTGGAAGATAGGCCTGCGAGCAGCACGCCCCCCTCTCCGCGTAGTGTCTTCTTGTCCACAGGAGAGGTCCGAGCTGCTGGTTGTTTCTTACGTGCTTTTTCCAGTCCGAACCTTTTGCGATGCTTCAAACATGATGGTCCCGCTGCACTGGGGGCCTTATTTCAGTATCGGGGCTTTGCTACAGTCGTCTAGAATGGCGAGGAGACGGCGAGGAAGGGGACGGCGAGGCGAAGAGGGGGGAAGGGGAGAGGGGCGGCGGGGGGGGTGCGGGGGGGGGGAGAGGGAGGGGGACGGGGGAAGGGAGGTGAGGGGTGGTGCGAGGAAGGGGGAGGCGAGAGGCGGGTGGCAAGCTAGATGCGCTCGCGCCATATCTGAAATCCTACCTCTCCCACCCATCCTTCCCCCTTCCCCATTGCCATGGCTGTTTCTCTATCCGCGGTGACGTGTCATAGCGGACCTGGAACTCCAAACATACATTCGTTGTGTATTGCACAATCAGAGAGGAATGTTGTGTACATAGGAGGAGGTTGCGGATGAGCAAGAGGATCAGCAGGAGGAGAATGAAGAGGTTGAGGAAGGAGGACGAAGACGAACAGCAGCAGGAATTGGAGTGGAAGAAGCGGGTGGAGCTGGAGAGCCAGGGAAAGGCGGAGGGAGCAGGAGGGGGGTGACAACGTTGAGGAAACACCCGGATCCAGAAGGGTGGCCCTGGCTTGGGCGAGAGCATCGCCATCATCGTCGTCGCCGTCGTCGCCGTCGTTCGTCGTCGTTCGTCGTCGTCGTCGTCATCGTCGTCGTCGTCGTGTCGTCGTCGTCGTCGTCGTCGTCGTCGTCGTCGTCGTCGTTGGTGTCGTCGTCGTCGTCGTCGTCGTCGTCACCCCTGGAGTGGTCAGGGGACGGCCTTTGAGCGGATTTGCCCTCGTCCTCCTCCTCTTGACAGCTTTTTCGGGCAGCTCCCGAGGTGGCGTACGAGGGCGGCCTGAGGCCGAAGAAGCTGGAGGAGCTGTACGTGTCCTACCTCGACAGGAGGGGGGGGAGGGGGAGCGAGCAGGGACGCACGAGGAGGAGGTAGGAGAAAGGAGGGGGAGAAGGTGGGGTAGGGAAGGGGAAGGAGGAGGAGGAGGAGGAGGAGAAGCAGGAGGAGGAGGAGGAGGAGGAGGAGGAGGAGGGGGACCGGAGGAAATCCAAGATGCGTCAACGATGCTGTCAATCACCCTCCCGCCCCAAGGCCCAGGGCACCGTCCTGAACTGGAATTACTCTGCATCCCTCTTGCGAGTAGTGATTGTGGAAATCAGGAGTGTGGAATTCAGCCAGGTGTCCAGCGAAGTTCCGTTATCGAGAACGGGCCGCCCTCCATCTGGGCTATTGCTTGCTCCACATGCTCACACTTATGGTAATGGACGCACTTGGCGAGAGGGGAGGAGGAGGAGGAGGAGGAGGAGGAGGAGGAGGAGGAGGAGGAGGAGGAGAAGGAGGAGGTGGAGGAGGAGGAGGAGGAGGAGGAGAGGGGGAGGAGGAGGAGGAGGAGGGGGAGTTGGAGGAGGAGGCTTGTGTTGAAAAGCAGTCGTCCTCCGTCTGTGCGACTGTTGCATCTGTTTACGCGTCTGGTTTCCAGCAGCCAGAAAGTGTCGTTCGTTGCAGCTGCGGGGGCAGAGGTGCGCGGCGCTGAAGCACTCTCTCCAGGGTGAAAACGACCACATCCATCCTCGCAGCTGGTGCGAAGTATTTCGACGACTGTTCGCGGCGCTAGGGCGAGAATGTCATTGCGAATGCGCTCCCTTCCATCGTTCTAGTTGTTGCAAGTTTCAAGCTTTATGGTTTCGAGATGGTGAAAACATCTCGGGCGAACTGCCCGACCCGCCCAACCACGCGTCTGGGGATCCCAAACTAAAAAGTTACCTGCAAGCTGTAAGGGCAATGCTTGGCATCCGAGGAGGAGGAACATGCCGAGGTAAAGATGAGGAGCAGATGGAGGAGGATAAACATGATTATGGTGTAGAGGAGGAGGAGAAGGAGGAGGAGGAGGAGGGAGGAGGGAGGAAGGATGAGGATGGAGGATGAAGGAGGAGGGGAGACGGAGAGAAGAGGCGTTGGACGTGTCTCGTGTTTGTCGTGCAGGGGCAGCGTGCACCCTGCGGTATGCGGGTGAACACTCGGCCCCCCTTCTCCCCAAGATCGCATCATTCCCTGCCCTCGGCCCCCATGGAGCCCCAAGCAACATCAGCAGCATCAAACAGGCCTGCAGTCCCACTAGTGCAACTTGCAGAGGAGAAGAGGAAACCACCACGAGTGAGCAGACTCCTTCCTGCCCCTCTCCCCCGCGGCGCCATGGAACCCCCCAGCACATTCTACTCCTTCCTCCCTCCCTCCCTCCCCCCCCGCCTCCCCTGCACCCCCCCCCCCCCCAGAGGCCGCTTGCGCTCCCTGGCCTGGCACAACCTTGTCCTTGCTCCTCCTCTCCCCCCTTCCCGTTCCCGCTCCTCCCCGCTGCTTCCTCTTGCTCGGACTTGGGCCAGCAGGAGCCGAAGCGTCCCTGCGGCAATCCAAACGAGAAATGGCGACTCCGGCGACGCGTCAATGAGTGCGGTTTGCATCCGCCCGCCGTGCAAGGAAAGAAGGGAGGACATACAGAATACGACAAATGAGGCCCCCGTGTTTTGTTTCGGATGCGCTTGCTGGGAGGCCGAGCCCGGTATCGGCGCTGGCCGATAAGTAGTCGAGAACAGGCCCAGTCTGCCGAAACACCGTCTAATGCCGCTGAGTCCCGCTAAAGCTGGCATGCCCGTCTTTTATACGAATCGAGCTTAACCTCTTTTGATCAAGATTCGGAAGATCTCACAGGATTTGTATCCTGACCCATGCTCCTTCCTATCCTCCCCCGCTTCCTCCCTGCCTCAGCCACGCGCAGAG